>JABUIW010000156.1:7210585-7288134 GCA_013363375.1 Menidia beryllina
TTCTTTCTTTCTTTCTTTCTTTCTTTCTTTCTTTCTTTCTTTCTTTCAACACGCAGGTATAAAAATGTGCAAATGCAAAACTGGAATGCTAATTGGGATCTTCATCACCTCTATGCTGCTGACGGATATTTTTGAACTATGACCAGACAACCATGTCAAGGCCAACAGCCATTACTTTAAGACAATTATTTTGCTCACCATCCTGTGGGCTGCAGCCATCTTTTCTGCCACTCGGGGGTGTATCTGGATGTTATCTATATGAAACTGTGAAGCTGGTATGAGTGAAAACATCCTCAAGTGTAGAATCAAGTTTTAACAGGTCGATCATTTTCATTTTTTTCTTAAGATGAAACATGAAGCTCAGTTCAGGCAGAGCTAGAAAACACATACAACGACTGCACTCAAGCCATTTCAGTTAATGACAGGCTAAAAATAAAGTAAAACAAAGAAAAGAAATTGACCTCCGTCTGACATGGAAACAAGAGGGAAGTGTTGAAAGTAAAAGTCTTCATTGATGATGATTCATACTTACACAAAATAGAATATGGGTTATATGCTCATATGTACACACCGTTGTATGATATCTGTGATTCTTCCTATAGCAGGGATAATCTTGGAAAGATTCCACCACACATTTAAGTATGGACAACAAATTAATGACTCTATCTACTTCTATATTTTACCTTCACAGGTAAAATTAAGCTGTCTATGGTCCTAAGATTTAATTTTAATGTGTAGGTCAATAAACCTAACTTAGCCTTCCTCTGTGATAAAAAAAAAAAAAAAAAAATCTTTGCAGGCTATTTAGTTTTTAATTTGCCTCTTGTCTCATTATTTGCAAAAAAGTATTTGGATCTTGAATTATCACAGTTTACTTTCTTTGTTGTACGCTTCACTTTAGCCTACCTTAAAAACACATTTTTATGTCACCATTTTAACACATCTAAAAGAGAGAAAAAGAAAACAAATAGAACTCTATTGCCACTACAAACAGGCAGCTCACACCCATTAATGCAGAGATAACTGGCTGAAAATAGCAGCACTCTTTGACTTGTCCTAATTAGCATTTTGCACAAAACCTGCATGTTTCACAATTTATTTTCTCCAACCAAAACAAGACTGATTAAAGGATGATAGCAGCAGTAAGCAATTACAGGTGCAATTCTCCAGGATCAAGCTCTATTTGTGAAAGCACAACTACAATAGTCTGAAGAACTGAAATCGTTTTGATGAGCTGGATGTGCACTTGGTACTTGTATTTAAGTTGTCTGATTGAAAATTACAATGTCAGAGACGTTAAGATACAAAAAAGCAGAAAATGGCTGCACGCTGTAACACAATTCCATCTCTATGTCTGAGCCAATAGGGCCTTATTTGCTCAAATAGGTACTCGGCACATTAAATGAGGAACCTCATTACCTGTGTCAGTTTTGTTCACTGATGAGCAGTTTACTGCTCCAACTAAATAACTACCAGGGGCAAAAGGGGAATGGAGGCAGGAATACAGAAACCTTGAATCTGGTCACTCCATTCAAGTCTAAATACAGACACTTACAGTTAAATTCTGTTCTGCATGATGGAACTCTCATTATCTCTACAGTGAAAAGGACCAAACTAATCCTTGACCCTTCACCGAGATCGTAATCACACTCAGCAAATAGCATGTCCTCAGTAAAGCACCTAAGTCTGAAATGAAAAACTAAACGATTAAGAGATATCCCAACACTTTATCCCACAAATCTGGTGGTATCTTAGCAAGTGATTGTTGTGTCTGCATGAGCACTCAGCAGCTTTTCAGTTTTTTATGACATTTTGTGACATTTTGTGACAATTATCTAAGGAGATCAGACCTGTAATACATGCGTAATACTTCCAACCTCACATGGGTACGACTAAATAAAAGTGACACACAGAAACCGTCACAGTGTGTTCATTTTTCATACGATCAGCTATTTAATGGATTCTGACGCATCATGTTATTGAATAAATAAACACAGCCTTCACAGTTTTAGCATTTTATGATAATCAGCTGGGGAACAAAGTGAGTATTTAAAAGTTTTATCGGCCAAATGAAAAAAAAAAAACAAAAACAGACTTTTCTACTGTGGTGTGGCTTCTTGATTCTCAGCCAATAGGGACACATCTCTTCAAGTGAGCTAAAACATCCCATTTTTTTTAGGTTTATGAGTTTATGAGTAAAAACTTTCCATTGTAACTTTGGAGTTCCTAAAGCGTAAAGACAGAACTTCATCATTTCTTTGAGTGAATATCCTTTACAGATCTACTTAAACTGAATGAGGTCACATGTAACAAAACAATCAAGACAGATGTTCAACCTTTTGAGTCCCCATATAGAATCTGAAAGAGCAAAACAATCCCCGTTTACATCTTGCAGGTGATGAATGATTATGGAATTCTGCCAGACATGACCTTTTCAAGTTTGTACCGGACATGTTACTGATTTTTATTTAAATTGTGCTTGCAATGAATATTTCAATCCTTTACTCTGAAGATGGAACAAGCAGCGTTTCTGCAGAACTATCAGAAAAGAAATAAAACCACTTCACTGATGCTAGCAAAGTTGATGAAGTGCTGACAACAAAAGAGGGGCATACTATCTGACATGGAGAACAGCAAGGAAGCATTGAAAGCAAAACTGTCTTGACTAGCCAAAGGGAAAAAAGAAAGTTGAGCTGCGGTTATAATATCAGACAACCCCTGTTTCTAAGCAACAAGAATTAAGTAGGTTCCTGACTGAGAGATGGTGAGATCCTGATGAAAGGTGGAATTAGGCAAGGTGAATACCGTAATTAATGAACAGAAATAAGCGTGGTAAAGATCGGGTGTCTCAAAAGAGTGTAGAAGTTAGCAGTATTGTGGTGCCCATTTGGGATATAATAAACTCTACTCTGCACCGTCTGTGGAATATATTAAGTTGTACCAAAAGCTGTCAGTCAAGACTTTGCTTAACGTTAACAAAACTTAAACCTTAATCAGGAATTTAGTTTTACAGCTTTGAATCCTCAGAAAGTAACAATCTGCAGTTGAAGAAACACTGAATGAATTGATATGTTCGGTACCAAGAAAACAATATGGAAACCTAAGTGTTGTACAGAGAAAACACTTATAAGGAGCCACCTCCTTGGCAGTCAGGCATTCTTTATTTTATCCTGTCAAATCCTTATGTTGATATGCTCATGGTAGAGTCCCTTTTCTTTTCAAAAGTTCAATAAACCCAACTGTGATGTATTGCTATGCTAATGTTAGATGGTTTGAAAGTGAGTCTTTTACACTTGATTTGAAGATTGATGAGGACGATTCCAATGATTGAGGGCTGCCAGAGTCAATAAGCTTTCTAACACAAGTTAGGTTTGTGACATGATGTGTTTTCTTTGTCTAATGGAACCAGATGGCCAATTTCTGAGCCAACAAACACTGACAGGAAAATATAAAACATGTCCAATGCTATTTGATTCCGCATTAGACTGGCTGTCTCTATCCATATGGGAATGCGTATTATCTGTGTGGTCTTGAAGTCTTTCATCTTTATGATATCTCCTCTCTGCCAGCTCTACTTTAGTAAATTTGACTTCTTTTATGGAGCAAAGTCTAAACTCTAAAAGACTAAAATGACTGCTGAGAAAAATAAACTGGTGTTGTCTAGAACCCTGCAATCTGAGAAGTGCAGGCATAGATTCAACAAGTATTTTTAGTGGCTACAGCTGGAATACAGACCCGCCCAGAAGGGAGAGACCTGCGTATCAAATTCTTCTTTGGCCTCTTAGAGTGTAAAAGTCCAGTCGGAACTGGGAGAGAATATTTACATTTTCTTTTGATCATTAATAGACAGGCACATCTATCAAGGAAGGGCTAAAAGTGAACAATGATGCATTATTGAGTAGCCAAATTGTAATACAGATTCATAGTGGAACATATTCAAGATTTGAAACAGCTGTGGCTGTCAAAGAAAAAACGTCCAGACTTAATGTTTCAGAATGAAAAGAGACAATTTTGTTTCAAGAAAATAAGGCGTAAGGAATGCTAAGCTAACTAGAATTGTCAGGGGAACTTTCCAGAAGGGGTTATGGGGACTTGTTTGTTCCTTTTTAGGGAATGAACAGCATTAGAGGGTGAGCATGGAAGGTGAGGCTGATTCTTTAAGAAGCACTTTCCAGGAAGACTGAACCACCTTGATGAAGACAGTAAGGCAGGTTTGGTAAATATTCCGCTGTGGATTAATGAGAGTGTACCATGAAGGGTTTCCAGGAGTAGCGAACCAGCTGGGTGCAAACAGATAGGTAGCACAGCGTTTCACACTGCAGCCACAGGAGAGATAATCAAAACAGAGAGACCAGAATATCAGCATGAGCAACTGGCTTAATTGCCACAGTGAAGAGGCAGACAATCTGTCAAATTCTCAGTGCATGAGCCAGCCCTTAAACACTGGCAGGTGATGCAGATGATGAGACACAGGTGGACAGTGGAATGCAAGATTCCATCCTGCCCAACCCAGCCTCCACTCAGATTTTATAAATATATATATATAATGAAGACATTATTTACCTTGTAATTTTTTTTACAAATAATGCAAACTACAGATGCATACTTTCCTTGAGGCCTCTTTCAGGTCAGCCACCTTTATTTTACGCATATAGTTACCATAAGGATGAAATATTACTGTAATTGTCTTCAAAGCTTGCTGTCCCTGTGGGTTGGACTGTAGTTTTCACAACAGAGAACAAATACAAATGCCACTGTGCTGCAACACCACTTACCACTAAAACATTTTTAACACACATCAAATGCATTCCAAAAACATGTGACACCAGGAGTATGGCCACTAAGAGGGGACAGAAATAAAGAGCTGTGAACACATGACAAAAAAAAAGCCTCAAAGCTCTCCATACAGACCAAATTTATGTGACTTACAAAACTACAAAACTTTAGAAAAATTCTCTATTTTAAGAAACACCACTAAATGACAACATGAGCTCATGTACACGGCTCCAAACCCAGTTTGATTGGATTAAGGTGTGCAAGAGCTCTAATGCTCCAGGCTTTGCTGGAAGGCCTCATATAACAACTCTCATTCTAGGAATAAAAGTTGTAGGAGACCTCTTCATTAAAATGACAAGCGTAACACTCCAACTACTGAAAGGGACAGGAAAAAATTATAAACATTATGTAACACTGAATAACAAAAACAGCAGGATTTTGATAGACCTGCATAGAAGGCCGTTCTAAGCTGTTCCACAATTGGATTTGATGTAGTGTTGCTATTCTATATGCCATCAAAAGGGAATTAAAATGTGTTGTCTGTGATGCTCCATTGAATTATACTGACCACTTAAAAAAATGCTTTCCCCGTTTCTTCACTTAATAATCTTGTTCTCAAGAAAAATAAGCTTCAGAAAAAGGTTGGACGGGTTTATATTAATGATAAACCATTTCCAAAATCATCATATTTAAATAGAATGCACATTGGTGAGAAGTTACTGTGTGATTTACACGTGTATCAACACAGAACACATGCTTTGCTTGAGCGACTTCAGCTTTGTGTAACCGTGATTTCACAGAATGAGAATTAATGGCAGACTACGCATGAAGTCTTTTGAAACAGAGCAATCAGACAAGGTGATCCCAGAGTGCAATGCTGTGTTTGGGAGATATGGAGATCAGTGAGGCCATCCATAACTGCTGCTCTCTTATTTTAAAAATTGCTTGTTGTCCCCAAATTCCTCTCTGTTGGCTATTCAACATTGGCTAAGCTAAACTAACCACAACGTGGTCCAACAAATTTACCTGAATCCTATATAAATATACTGTATATAAATATTGTTATACAAAAGTCTGCAGAGAAACAGCTTATATTTCATCTATTTGTCATCCATTCCCAGCATGATCACGTCATTTACCTATTTTGGGTGTTCAACTTCTTCTTTCCATTGGGGTTTGTAGATGTTGTTTAGCCTGAGAGCTTGATTGACAAAAATATTTTAAGAAAAATACGAGGAAAACAATATATCTTTTGCTTGGAAATATTCCATGAGATGCTGTGAAAGCTTTAAAGAAAAAAACATCAGGTGTTGAGACGTAACCCACATGTCTTCAGGTGGTGGCCGTCATTTTATGTTGATGCCTGTGGGCAGGTCCACACCTCCACCGTCAACTGCTGTGCAGCTGAAAACAATTACTCACTGGCTCCAGAGCAATAAACTTCCAACAGTCCTCAACTTTTTGCCTTTGTTCCGACACCTTTGAGAGATCATTTACAATTCTGTTCCCTTAAGATGCCTTTTGAAATCATGTCAGCGTTCAAAGAAACTCAGACTGATGCTGCCCTATTTCAGTGACAAGAACGGCAGGGGAGCAGTGTTTTTTTTCTTACAAGTACAACAACCCACTGCTGAGATGCTCTTAGTTCTTTTCTCGGCTGCTTGCGAGCAAGACTGGATTTACTCAACACAAAACTAATTCTCAAACTTTAGAAATCAAGAAGGGATCCCCTCACTCAGCCACCAACAACTGAGAGTGAGACTCTCATCCTTTTCCGTTGGTGGCATCCTAACCAGTAATATCACTTGATTCGGTCTGGCAGATGTTTGTATGCTGTAATTGGCTTTACAGCAAGTCTGCTGTAAAGCCAATTTTTGACATGTCATCACTGTCCTCTCCTAAACCTTCACCCTGCTCAACCCCACATTAGGCTTGTCTGAGGAATCACCTCATTGAATTGGATTTAACCAGAGGCTACACAGCCCTCTTATTATGCATGAGAAAACGTACATTTTTGTAAAAGCTGGTGTTAAAGTAAAGCAGTTATTGATCGATGTGTGAGCTAAAGGCGGCGGTATCTTTGTCCTTTCTTTTATTATGATTAGATTGAAATTACTTGGATTATTGTTGAATATGTTTTAATGTAACACAAAATAATAGGAAAAAATAATTGCTGTGCACAGTGTCTTCTTGTGTTTTATATATTTTACCAACCACAAAAATGAGAGTTTATCCGACAATAACAACCAATAAAATTGGAATTAGTATTTTATTGTATGAGAGAGCTTACAGAAAACACACTGAGAGCTCATCTGAAGTTTTGATAATTATTACTGATCTCTTTTTGAGACTGAATTTAATTGTGAGATTTTTAAGCCCTATATTTTTAACCCCGATATTCTAAGTAAATAATGGCTATAATCTAAACACCTACTCGGTCACTGAGATGCTACTACAGAAAATGATAGCACATTTTATTAGAAATCTGCTTTATAAAGCCTAGGCTTCACTGGCTTAGTTTATAAAAGTTCCAGGGTGCAGACAACTAGATAACAACTAGACACTAGTAAAAAAAAAAAAGTTCAAATGACTTCTCTTAATCATTACATAGACACTTGTACACACATATGTCTACAAGTTTCCCAACTCTGTCTGTTGTAATTAAACACATTTCTTGTGATCAGTTTTGAATGTGCCATTTGAATAAAAAAGGTTTATTTTTAGTAGCAGATTTAGCATGTTGCCTAATTTTCAAAGCATCTGTTAATTCAGCTGTTGATTATTCTGTTTTCTTCACTGCACAGTCCCTAACTATGTCCATATGTGTAAGGCGGGCAGCACATATGTGTTATCAAAACGATTTTCTCAAAAACTGTCACAGAAAAAACATCACAGCGAATTGTGCAGTTAAACATTCTTACACGGTTGCTTAACAAGACAACACAACAATTCATGCGGACAGAACTTTCCATTTCCTCAGTTCTTTCTATTTAACAGAATTCCTTTTTGGATCAATGATAAGACTTTCATTGGATATAAACTTTGAATTAACAACTTGGAGTTTTCTCCCCCGGTTATGATGATGTGTGCTAAAGGGTTTGTAAGACCAACTGATGGTAAGAAGACTTTTCTACAATATTAACAAATTTGGGCAAAATTAGCACAAAAAAGGATAATAGAAAGAGTGGAAGAAATTTGAAAGTGTAAAAAAAAAAGTTTATCTAATTGATTTACTTATTTTTATTTTTTGTTTATATAAACTTGTTTTGTTTTTCTAAACTTAAGTTTCTGCCACATTTAATGAGAGAGAAAAAAAAAACTTTTTACAGAGGTAACAAATTATTCTAAAACCAATTATTGCATATCTCAAATGATTAAAACACAAAACAGTCCTTTCTTATAGTGTCTTTCGAAATACACCAATTTATTTCCTACATGACAGCAAACAGAAAAAAGAGGGAAACTGTTGTGCTGTGATAAGGCGTCAACCTGTATAATATCTTTTTTTTTTTTTTAGCATCGGCAAATTTAACCTGGAAAGACCTGTTTCGAATGGCCATTTTGACCTGGAAAGACCTGTTTAGAATTACACTGTCACCACAAAATAAAGATAAAGTTCTCTTCTGAAGCTTCTTTTTTCTCCTTTTTTACAGCTGGATTTGATCCGGCTTACAGACTTCTTAGAAAAATCGTTCAAACTGCAAGGCATTAGAGGAATGCTGATACGAAAAGGACAGTGTGCAGGGACATTTGTGATACGGCATGATTATGCTGTAAATGTGCATGGTAATTGCATTTTCATTTGAACAGCGCACTATCAAAGAAAACATGTGAGCAGCAGGAAAGAAACTGCCAAAGGGTTACTGTTGTCTGTTACTTATATCCCACTGGTTTCTGAGAACACTTCTGGATGGGACACCTGTACAATGGAAACTGTGAACTGTGAATGGCAGCAAGTCTTAGTACCCCTTTTTTGCATTGAAGTGTGTTTAATTGGTGTATTAACTTTGGGCTACCCTCAAAATTATAAAATCAAATGTAATCAATTTCAATATGATCATTTAATGAAGCAATTTATAGTAAAATAAAACAAAAATAAAACAATCATTGAAAGTTATTTGCAGAAGTTCAGGAGTTGATTGATTTTGCTTTTAATTGGTCATCAGCCTCTTTAAACAGGCAATTACTGATGAGATTCTTCTTTTAACTTTCAATCCCTGGTTTAATATCATTTGTAGCTTTCTTATCTTGAGTCAATAAAGCGCAGAGTAACTTGAACATGGACACGTGGCCTTCTGGAGTCTCCTGGTGGATGTTGCTTGTTTGAAAGCGTACTCCAACAGTGTGTAGGTGGACAGCATGTGTCAAAGCCGTATTCACATGAATGCCAAGCTTGAAATAGGTAACTTGACAAAGCAAAAAAAAAAATCTATGTTCATTTGTCTCACCAGAGTATTATGTTGTCATTTGGCATTTCTACAACTCATTTATGAGTTAACAAAGAGATGTCGGAAATGCGGAGTTTGACAGAACAGGGTTGAGAAGTTTCTTCACTTGATCATCGTGGGACAATCTTGTTCCCTGGCATATCGAATGGATATACTTGGATTCCTGATGAGAAAAATAGGAACACAGGAAGATTAGCGAGGCATATTTTGACATGAAAAAAAAATTGTCTTTCAGACTGTACAGGACAGAAACCCATCCATCCATCCCATCCATTATCAACAGAGATGTTCAGTAACGAAGTAGAACTACTTAAGTACTGTACTTAAGTACCAAAATGCAGTATCTGTACTTTATTGGAGTAGATATTTTTTCCCCTACTTTTACTTTTACTCCACTACATATTTTTGATTATTTCAATACTTCTACTCCGATCGATTTTTCACGGGCTGAATCGTTACTCGTTACTGAAATGTAAACGTAATGATAGATAGCTCTGTCAGGGTTTGGGAAGCTAGCTCCTCATTGGGCGATTTGAACGATCAAACGTAGCCTATTAAAAAAAGCCTCCCGAAAGATAGCCTTCAAAAATTCCCCATCTAATCTGAAGAAGCAGAATCAGATCAGAAATACTTTAAAAATACTTTAATAATCCCAGAGGGAAATTGTATATAGCATATCAAGGTAAATTAAAAAATACAATGACATATAAGCTAGTACATAAAGGCTAGTTCAGTTGTCCCTGTTCACTCAGGACGAAGCAGCTAACGTTAGCTAAAGCTAACCTAGCTGGCTAGCTGCATGATAACGTTAGCTAAAGCTAACCTAGCTGGCTAGCTGTATGCTACATGCTAGCATAAAGGCTCAGCTCAGGATTCTGACTGGAATAATAAATAATAGTAGATGAAGTGCTGTTGATGCTAATGCAGATGTAGTTTTCTGTTTTTGTAAACACCTGTATGGCCTTTCACACGTTTGAAATAATATAAACAATATCTATTACATTTTTGACTGCCTTTTTTTAATATACACAGTACTTGTACTTTCACTTATACTTGTACTTTCGATACTTGAGTAGCAATTTTTGAAATACTTCTACTTGCAATACTTAAGTACCAAAAAAAATGAGTACTTCCGTACTTCCACTTAAGTATGGAGTTGAAAGAATACTTCTACTTTTACTCAAGTAAATTGTTTTACATAGTACTTGTACTTCTACTCCACTCCTCTACTCCAGTACTTTATACATCTCTGATTATCAATACCGCTTATTCCCTCATGGGGTCGCGGGGGGAACTGGAGCCTATCCCAGTGGTCAACGGGCGAGAGGCAGGGTACACCCTGGACAGTCCGCCAGTCAGTCGCAGGGCCACACAAGGACAAACAACCACTCACACTCACATTCACTCCTAAGGGCAATTTCCCCAATCTCCAATCAACCTAACATGCAGGTTTTTGGACTGTGGGAGGAAGCCGGAGAACCCGGAGAGAACCCACGCAGACACAGGGAGAACATGCAAACTCCACCCAGAAGGGCCCTGGTTCCCCCGGGATTCGAACCCAGAACCCTCTTGCTGGGAGGCGACAGTGCTAACCACCACACCACCGTGCCGCCCCCAGGACAGAAACATAAAACGTAAAAGTGAAGAAGAGAAATAAGAGAAGATGGAATTGCAAAATGTCACTGAGGAGGGGCGTCTTTGACCAAAGATGGGAAACTGTTAGAAATGTTTCTGCCCATGCTGTGTACATATAACATAATCAGTGTTAGCTGTGCATCATCTAAGTTGTTTCCAAGGTGCATAAACACCTCAAACCTCAGATGTTTTTCTATTTTTTTTTTTTTGTTAAAGTTACACTGCAGCACTTGGAATCTGACTATGGAGAAATTTTGAAACTGAACTGAAAAAGCTGGACTGGCTGATCTGTTAGCAATTCTGCACAACCATTCATAGCCATTCACAAACAACAAACATACTTGAAAGCATTGTGCATCAACAAAGGATGGAAGCGTACCATTGCCAACATTAAAATTAAAAGAACAGTACCAATATCTAATGCCCCGGACTTGATTTTGAACTTTCAAAAGCTCTTTGATTTGCACATAACTTCACAGTACACGCTGTGATGTAGTGAACTGTCACTAATGGCATTTTGGTAACGAGCCCAATGCTCCCACAGGTGCAATAGCTTTTTCTTCTACTATATTTGTGGAGCCAGGATATTAGCTCGCCAAGAGCACTGCACCCCGAAGAGCTTATATTCATAGGAAATCACACCCTGTTGTTTCACTTATTTATTTATCTGTTTGTTCCTTTATACAATTGATACATGCTGTGAAGACTTGTTTGTTGATGGTTGGGGTTGCTTTGAATGCTGCGTTTGAATGAAAGAAAAGCTTTTTGTCCCCCCCCCCCCAGAAGGCCACAAGGATTGTTATGTTTGCGTCTATGTTTATTTTAACATTTTAAATTTCTTAATATTTCTAAAACATATTTTAATGTTTTTTAAAATCAATTTAAAATAAAGTTTCTGCCATGTTTATCATATTTGTCAATGGTTCCATTTCTAAAGTAATGTTAATATGATGAACTTATACAGGTTTCATTAAGCCAATGAATAAAAATAAAACCTTATTGACCATAGGGCAACTACTCCCATACCAGGCTACATAAAATACAGAATAAAGTACTAAATCTCAAATGTTTATTTGAAATCTTTTGTTTAATGAACCCCTTCTCCTCCTTGAGAGATGTGAAATATCTAATTGAATAAAGTTCTGGAGCTACTTTGGAAAGTGAATAGATTTAGAATTCATTTTACAAAGGGCAATGATTATTCATTTAGGGTATAGAATACTGCCCATCGCATGTGCTGCTTGAACTGAAGTCCCTTATAGTAAAACGTCTAAATGAAACCGCTATTCCATGCTCATATGATTAATTACCTTGGAGCATTTGAGGGATACAGGCTTAACATTTGACCCGTTTTGTGCTGGGAATTAAAATAATACATACGAGCTGGAACTGGCATAAAGTATATATATATATATATATATATATATATATATATAAACATTAGGTTGTGTCAGCAAAATACTAAGTGGAGCAAAGAAAGATAAAATTGAGAACTATGGTATAAAAAACTGGGGGAAAAAAATCTCCCTATTTTAGATATTGTTTTAAAAAGCAGATTGTTTGTGTGTAATTAAGGTTAACCTGCTATAGGATTAACCTGCAATATTCTGTCCCAAGCTATAAACCTTGATACAGAATATTGACATTTTTCTAGAGACTAATAACAATATGTTAATGGGAAAAGTATCATTTTCCAAATTATATTCAGTTATTTTCATACAAGTTGACATCACTGAAAGTGCAACCTAAAATGATGCTGGACTAATGAGATACTACCCATAGTGCCTTGGGGTGTGCAGCTCCACGAGACCCATTCAGAGTCTGTGAATTATATGTACTCAAACATCTACACTATTTCACAACATGATAATATGCATTTTAGTGAGCCCATATGTTGGCCATTATAATAATACGTATTAATTGGATTTGTAGTGTGTTGCAGCAGGTTTCCATGAGGTTTGGCAGCAGATTTAAATTAACTCCATAAATCTTTCTTTGCCCGGAAATACATGTCCAATGTTCATTACTTAGTGAGCTCATTAGACACAGTTGCACAGATTAGGGACATATATAAATCCCAATTTGCAAATACTGTGTGGAGATGAGTGACACAATAGCTGAAATTAGGAATATAATGCTGGAGGAGTTCTGTTCAACTGAACATCAGCTTCCCCCCTTGGCTCTTATTAAACTGGAAACGTGAGGCTGTTTGGCTATTATTAGCTTGTGAGTGGATGTTTGTAAGGATACTTTTATAAATTAACAACACATTATGGTAAAGCCTAAAGGAAAAGTGCAGCTCATATAAGAGTGGCCGCACAATTTCAGTTAAAAAAAGGGAACTGTTTTCATTTATATATATTTTTTTTGTCTGCTTGAGTATTTGCTGTTAATTTATTCTAAAGCGTTTCAGTGATGATTCCGCAGCTCACGCCCAAAGAGACATAGTAAGAACATTTCAGGACTTATTAGTTGCTATATTACTCATGGAGAGGGAATAATACTCATATTCACACTTTTTTTGTGCGTCTCTTCTAATCTTATATATTTGATGAGGTGTTGGATCCTTTTGACGTTAATAAATATTTTGGGATGGAACAATATGAGAAGGTAAGTTGAAGGCAACTCCTGATTTATTTGCTGTAAACAATCCAGACATTGTTATTCACAAGGCGCAAAAATGCTTTTGAATCTGATAGAGATACTTTATTCATTTATAGGTAGCGGTGCATCGGCAAACCGATAAATCCAAACAACACATATTGATAAAGAGGACTAGGTTGCTGACCTTGATGAATCACCTCCACTGCAATTAAAAAAAAAAATCCAAACTAAGTGCTGAGACTTTTAACAGTTATTTATTTTAAGGTCAAATGCATTCAGCTTTAAGTTGTTTTTTTGCTACGATAGGCAGTGGGGTTTGCATTTGTAAAAATGCACATCTGATTATATCATGGACATGGATAAATGTTTTTTAGAGGGCAGAAAAAGTAACCATTTGACATTAGCGAGAACAAAAACAATAACATGACACTAGCCCCACATTGTGGGTCTAAGATGTTGATAGTACGGTCAATACACAGGGTCAAAGCTTCAGTTCAAGTGTGGTCTTTACAGCGATTGTAAACCAATCAGTGATTTCAAATTATCCTGAACCAAAGATGACCTAACATCAGCTTAATACAATCTCCAACTAGCATAGCCCTGAACATCTCTTGCATGTAAAGATAGTTACGAATAATATTTCCATTTTAATTCCCTATGTCCAAATATTCTTCTTTTGTACAGACATAGTGCAAATGTACTAATTCTTCTCCTACTTAGATTAGCATGGCTTGTAAAAGAGCCCAGTTAACAGAAGACATTTTGCCACAGACGGGATTGTCCCACTGTCTCATGTAACATGTTTACATCTACAGACTCTTTTTTGAGCTTGTTGTTTTAATGTTTTAACCAATGGTAAACACATATTTTTTTGTTGAAATTAGATTAAGACATGATTTCGTCGGCCCTGAAGCTGAACTTGTTAATATCCTCTCTTTTTTTTCCAAAGAGCAGAGATTTTTAATAATAAAAGACCTCTCACTATTTCACAGAAGCTTTTCACTGTTAATTTTGCTGAGATATGTCTGTCAGAAAGGCAGCGCTATATCAAAGACTTGCATATTTTATGAACTTTCATTAATTTGATTGAATAATTCAGCAGTCACTTTGATGAAAGCGGCTTCATTCTCATTGCTCCCGTGGTTGTCGCATTTTACACTTTGTCTAAATAAGATTACCCATGTGTGTTATGCAACCCGAATGTACTGCATTTCACAAAGCCCCCATCGTGCTGTTTGTTCTATGTATCTTTTGTAAGTATTGTAAAGAAGTCTCCGCTGTTCAAAAATAGAAAATTTTACAAAGTTCATATAAGATTTAAACCTTCACATGATGCAACATCAAAGAGCGCCGAGTCATATTTTTACTATATATGCAACATTTTTAAATATTCTGTTCATGCTAATAGCACTATTAGCAAGTCTAAGCATCAACCAAAGTTAACTGTTTTATTTGTGCATTCTTAGTGTTTTCACATTTTCAGTCATTAAGCTGATCATCAAAATTTCCTTGATCTCATGTAGGGCATAATCTGCATTAATATATCCAGATTTAACTCATATAATTGTTGTATTAACTGAGGTCAAATCGCTAAGTTTGGCTGTTTACTATCCATTTTTGCGCGTAGTTCTGAGTGTGATATTTTCACCTTATTAGCATATGTCAAAAACAGTTATTTTCAATAACATGTCTCCTTTTATGTTTCAGCAGAGATTAGCCATGAATCAAAATTCTCTCACATACTTAAAAATATACTTAAAATACTTGAAACTAAAGAGTGACCCATAAACACATCTGGACTGGGCTCAGACTTTCCTTTGAGCTACACAGGCGGATTGTGTGCTTTGTAACTGCCTTGTAATAATTGAGAACCTGCCATGTCCAGTCTAATAAAGACTCCATAGGAGAGTCCATTTAGGGAGTAAAACTTTTTTACTGAAACTTGTCTCCAACCAAAACCTTGCGATCTGCGTAGCCCACCTATTCAGCAGTCTCTGACGTGATTTTTCTGTAATGAGCCAGTGTGGTGGCTAAATCAGTTTACAGCTGACAGATGAGGGGGCTGCTAATAAAATGGATTCTAAAGGGGACAAATGTTTTTGGTCTGACCAAACACTGGTTAGTTAGTTTCCCCCCTTTTTTTAAATTTAGTTGTTACTTATTTTGGGCCTAAAAGACAGGAATTTTTCTAAAACTAGTTATGACCCCAGGGAATAAGTGGTATTGATAATGGATGGATGGATGGATAGTTATGACCCCATATTGATGATGTTTTTTTGCACAATTACCTCTCTCCAACCACTCCGAAGTCACTTTTACCTAGACTATTCAGGCAGAATGAAAGTCCCTGAGTGCATTCACTTAAATAAACATGATTAGGATGTAATTAAAATCGGAAATAACAATTTAGAATGCTAACAGCAAAGTGATTATATATTTCAAAAAAGCAATTTAGTTTGCAGACTTTACATTCCTAATATAAACATAACATCACCAGATTTAGCTTAACAGCCTCCCCTTCAGAATGGTTTAATGAAGAAAGGGGCAGGAAAACAAATCAAATGCACTTTTAATTATTTGGCTAACTTCTGGATGGAGCTTTCCAACAGTGACATATCACACCGAGAGCAAAGACCTGTGGTAGTTTCATAAATCAGTGCTCTCTGCAACCTGAGTGAAGTTATGAAACCCATCTCTGTAATCAGTCCACATATTTATACTTGTATTAAATGACATGAGGCCATGGTGAGGGCTGTGAGCTTGATCAGAGGATGATTAGACTTTATTTTTTCCTCAGTTGTAAAGTGTCGCTGTTAATACAATTGTTTTTTGTTCAAATTAAAGAACCATAATTGTCAGATTTTCTAACACAATGTGAACAAGGTCCAACATCTGGATGCTGTAACTCAGGCCCATTACGTGTCTATTAAGACAATATTCAAACCTATTTATGATTAGAAAACATGGTAATTACCATGTATCTGACTGTAATGTAAAAAAGTTACCTCTGAATTGTACAAATTGCATTTAATCTCCAACATTGTGCCATTTGAATTGCTGGCGAGTTAATACATGAAAACGGAAATAAACTTTGAAGCAATTCAAAAGTGTGAGTGAGGACTTTGGTACTGAAAATTCCCAACACTTTTTCTTTAATAAAATCAAAGTCCAATCCCTTATTCAATGGTAAAATTCTGAGCTTTCACAATTGGCAACCTCATTTAAGTCTTGATTTTTTTTTTTAAGTTAGGCCTCCAAGTCTTTTTATCCTAAAGGAAAAGGTTCTGAATGATGTGTTTCTATGAGAACTGATGCCCAGAAGCTGCAGACTTAACACATTAAAAACATTCATATACATCCAACTTCACAGCTCGTCTTTGTTTATTACAATTGCTTTATCTGAGTGAAGAATGGAAAGAAGGAAAAATAATAGCCCAAGGCTAAACTTTTACCTTGAAGTGACATAATGAGCAGAGCAATTTGCCTGAAGATGTTTATGTCCTCAGAGAATTTAAGAAAACGTTTCTGTTTTGACACAATCATGAGTGAGTGTTTCCTTAAAAAAAGGCTTCCTATTCTAATGCTGTAAGAGTTGAATGCAAATCCAATATTTTTTGTTGGTGGCATGTTTCAGAAGTGGTGTCTCATTTTTGTCACACTCTGACTTTTGGTTCGGAAAGAATAAAGCAAAGTCCTTTTTCCTAATTGCAGCATGTATTCCTTTTATGGAAGGAGTAAAACAATGTGAAACAAAAGTCACATGACATGAAGACAGACCCTCTCAGATATCCATAATGAACATTTAGAAAAGAATATTGAAAGCCCTGAAGTGGGAAGACTGTGGGATATTCAGCTGTAATGAACAATAGAAGCAACTTCAACCACAAGAAAAAAAAAGAATCAAATAAAAACCCACAAATATGATAAGAAAATGCTGAAATGAACCAATTCCAAGATAAAATGTAAATAAGTAAAATGCATGAAACAATGGCAGTGCTGACAAATTTGATAAATATGCATATAAAAAGCAGCACTTTAACTATTTTAACTTGGACTTAATCTGCAGCTGTCATCTCCTGCTGGATAACTGGGATATTTCTTTGCTTTTGACCGCATACATGGGCTTTAAAGAATATGTTGAGATGTTCATAAACAGGAAATCTTTTTTGTGTCTGATGGACCACATACTTCTGCCACTCGTCTGTTTAACCACAGTATAAATCCACCCATATGGCTTTAGCACATATGGGACTTATGTATCAATGATGGACAAGTTTTGCAGATTATATGACCTGTGCTACCTGTGGAATAGGGCTTTACTGGTGTTTTGCCTTTCAGGTTTACCAAGTGGCTTGTTAGGTAAGTGGGATGATTAAGAAAAAAGCATAGCATGACAAACAAACAAGCCAACAAACACACAAAAGAAAAGACACAACAAAGAAAATTAGGAGACAACAATTAATTAAAACCTGAGAAAAAAAAGGATGTTGCCAGATAGAAGATTACATGTGACAGAAACAAACCGCATGCAATTAAGTGACATGTGAAAGGAAAAGTTCAGGAGGAAATAAACTGAGAAGTAAATTACAAAGAAAGAGCAGTGAGGCATTCAGCAACGGAAACCAGTTGTGACTCAGGAAGTAAACCTGACAGAGCACACATGGGAAATGATACAAGTAAAACAAGATGCAAGGGCAATAAAGCTCAAAATGAACCCGAGAAACATAAGACAAACTGAACACATGAACTAGAAACATGACAATGACATGAATGCACCACAGTATATTTCCATTTCCACTGTCCTTGGGTTGTTTCAAGACAATGTTAAAAGTGTCTTGGTCAAGGAGTAAGTATTTGTGGGGCAGAGAGCTGATTAAAAAAAAAAAAAGAAGACAAACTACAGTGAGGAATTCTCAGAGCAGGATAAGGAAAAGGAAAATTGAGAAGGGCTTTGACAGTCTCATCGCTGGGGATGTGCTGGAAAAAAAAAAAAGATCAGTGCAGTGCCGGGAGCAAAGATGGGAAGCAAAATACTGGAACCCTTCACCATCACAACATTTGATGGAAAGATTGTCATTCTGACAAGCAGAATGTCACAAAAAGTGGCAGATATGGATCAGCCGACAAAATAAACTAAGCCAGAAGAGAGGATCCCAGCTAAGCGTCAAAAGGCATGTCCCTCATGCCAGCCTTCACTCAGTCCATCCATGGCAAGTGAACATAGGCATCATAACAAGCAAATTAATTAAGTCAGTCTTACTATTTACTCCTGAATACTTTCGGCAGAGATGACAGCCGGCCATTTGAGAAGCATCGTCATTCAGTGATGTGACAGATGAATCATTTGGTAACATGTCTTTTCTCTCCAATGAAGGCTAAAAATGTAAATATTTGTATTTTCTTTGAAGGCATATAAATAAAGGCCCATATTTCTGGATGCTGCAAAAAGAATGCAGTGACTGTATGCTCTGTAAGAGAAGTTCAAAGACATTAAATTTTAAAGGAATGAAACAACTCTTGTTTGCTTTTAAGATGTCAGAGTTTGAGAAACACTGAATAAACTCTCTGTGAAAGGAAATAGACAAAAGACTTCTTGATTACTCTGGAGCGGTTTGAAGGCATCATTTATTCTTCCAGTTTTTTATATTGACAGTGCACCTTTAACCCTAACTCGGAGTGTGAGTCTCTGTATTGAAATTTTAAAAAAAGGATTGCAGGGAGGTTTCTCATTATGGCACAGTTCCAAATTCCCCTTTTTTTCACTTATTTCCCCTGTTTGTTTTCTTAATTTTCCACTGATAATTTACAGACCCACTGATCAGTCAAACACACCACATATACACAGTTTAGGGGAGTTAAAGGGGAGTATTTAGATGCTTATCTCATTTGTACTGTCCCCTCTGCTGTGATCCAAATGTATGTGTAAGGACTGATCCAAGCCGCTCTAAAAAAATATTCAAATAGTAGATATATTAAATGATTTTCTTATGATTGAACGTTTTGACAATCATGAATACTTTATGAGATATTAGTCATTTTCTTAAAAATATTTACTTACTGTTGTACTTCAGCCAGTGAGTGCATTTTTGATGCTACATGCAGCTAAAGACCTGGAGTTAAAGTCAAGTCGGTCTGAGGATCCAGCTGGAGAAAAGTTTGAAGCATATCTGACGGTGATGGCATGGCAACATGCAGTGACTTAGGACTGATGTGGCTGAAGGTCAGCTCTTCTCAGACTGGACACTGCTCTGTTGAAGCAATCATTGAGACCTGCTGCTGCACGCAGACATCCTTCAGAGGACTGTGCAGAATGGGCCTCGCAGAGGATTACGCCATTTACACTGTTCAGGTGCTTTGTGAACAAGTATTCAACACCCGGAAGCTATGATTGAAGGTCAGGTATGAGCCAGCGGATGAAAGAAAAATTACTAAAAGAAATCAGAACAATATTTTTTTTTGGTCAGCTGAATTTATAAAACAAGAAATACACGCTGGACTCCCTCACACAAAGTCTGAACTAACAGCAGTTGTTATTAGTGAAATTTACACACATTTATGTGCGGACATATATCCACTTCCTGTGTTGGACAGAAATGGGTTGTTCTCTTGGGGTTTTCTGCACTTTATCGTCTCCGTCCTTGTACACTGGGACCAGGAGGAGGTCACACACAAATCCCACATGAAAACATCACTCGCAGGACACATTTGTGCAATAGAGTGATGATGTGAGAGGGGAGGGGAAGTCCGAGGAAATCAAAGAGGCAGCAGAAATGATGGCGGGAAAGAGCAAGAATGACTGCTGAAATGACCTCTACTGTCCCCGCCAAGCTGTAGTTTACTTTTGTAATCCCCTACAGAGCAGCAAAGGGGAGGTACTGACACTACGCTTCCCTGGAGGAAAATAAAGGTGACAGCTGAAAATGAGACAGTTTGCACTTTATGGATTAAATGCCTGATTGCTGCACAAACATGTTAAAAACTGTACCATGTTAAGAATCCTTAAGGTGACAAAAAAGGGGAATGCTAACATGTGAACCTCTGCAGGAACTAACATCAGAAGGAAAACAGAGAGTTGCTGCATGTTTGCTTTGCATACAGAGTGAGAAATACCTGGTAAATGTGTGTTGGTGAGTGGAATGTACTACTATTCTGGTGGAGGAGAATCCCCACACTGAGGCCTAGTTTGATAAAAAGAAAACTCCTCAAGTTTTTCCACAGCTAAACATGTCTGATTAAGGCTCTCCTTAACGGTACATTCCCAGTATTGACTCGAGAGTGAAGAGTATATCTGAGTGCGTGCATATACATATATGTATAAGTTGTCTGCTGATTGAACCCACGAAACCGACCCCTGCCATGTATTTGTGTTTCCACCCTCTGTGTGTTTGTTCCTAAACTCAGGAGTATAGAAGCTTAATATTCTTCTGAAACTCCTGAGAGTTCAGATAGCATTTTAACGACCATCTCCCCTTGAACATACACAATAACCAGGGAATGTTTGCAACCTCCTCTGCATTCTTCACTGACCTGCTGTCGACGTGAGGAGGAGCAGCAAACAATTTTGCAGACGACTGCAGGGAAGGTGTTGGAGATCAGCAACATCAAGGTGCCGCAATGAGATATCAGAGAACTCGGCGAGGTTGATCTGCTGCAGTGGGGAGAAATAAGAGAAATCTCCAGGAGCAGATCAGATGGGTCTCAAGCTTCATAACCCCAAGAATCGGCTTAAAGAAAGAACGAAAGAATGTCAGAGTTGTCAACTTGACATCAAAGTAAAATCTCCCTCTCAGATGTTTTTTTTTTTCTCCTTTTACCTGAAAAGCCATAAGATGTTCCTCCAGTTACATTGAGAGAAAGTTTGCAGAGGCTTGCTCTGAAATTATTGCTTCTGGATGCAGAGGTGAATTATAGCCTCACACTTTCTATAAAATTAGATATTGATTAGTCTCATATTACAATAAAGACACTTTCCAGACAATAACATATATATGATTGACATTTTTGTTTACTTTCTTCTTCTGCTGAATTTGGACTGAGGAATTTAAGATGACTGCAGAAGTTTTGGAGTTGAAATACTACATTAATAATCAATATAAGAAGTATGTGATCAGTTACACATTTTTTAGGCTTTAGTTTCTCTGTAGTTAGTATGAAAGAAAGTAGAGAATGATTTTCCCTGTTTTTTTTCTGGTTCAGCTGTTACTTAGGCTTTGACTGAGTCTGACCCTGGAGCTCTGTGCTGTTTAAATCTAATTTCTTCTGTAGGGGAGGGACAGGCTTACTCTGGAGGAAGGATTAATAACCACAGAAAATGGTGAGTCACGCAGCTTGGACACTTCATGGATAGTCCTCATATGAAGATCCATAGGCCTGTGCACTTGTGCTAATGATGCAGCTCTCCCAAATGGAAAACACCATAAGAGGAGCACAAGAACATGTCGATGAATAACAGATAGGAGATAAGAGTGGAATTGATGTTGAAACTTTTCAGTGATCTGATGTGATTGATTGACTGACGAATGTTTGTTTTCCTGCTTTATTTGAATTACTAGATTCAAGTAAGTACCCCAATACCAGCTATACAAACCCTTTAGCTGTTTGAATATTATGAGTCATGGAACATTTTGGCAGGTAATTCTAACAGACCTAAGGTCCATACATTTTTCATTTGATTTATTTTTCCTGCTGCTCCATGGTGTCTGAAAAAAAGAAAACAAAAAATCATGCTACTCTCCTTTAAAGGAAATGTTTCTGTGCAAACACAATTGATTTCCATGCATTTTACCAAAGAAAATTTAAAAAGGAAATCCCAAATGTTACACATGAATCATTGTGTATTCATGAAAGGAGACAAGTTTAATCGTTCTGTGATGTTAAGACTAGGTTTTATTCTTTCCATTGAAACATTCCTGAATTAAGGGATGTTTCCTGCAGATATTTGCATCTCTTGTTTTCAGTGCAGCTTAAGCACACCTTTGAGATTTTTAGCAGATTTAGTCTTGGAGTGAAAATAATAGTTACCTTTCTTTGGTGATTTGTTACTATCAGGGTCACTAGCTCCAAAAAGTCTCTAAACCATCCCTGTTCAATGCAAGTGGGAATCCAGAGGCCAGTGGGGAAAGTGTGAGTGACAGGTTGTAAGCGATCCCTGGGCATCCAGCATCCATGCTTCTAAGTGGATGTGAGACACAACATAACTACCTTGTTCACATATAATACTCCACAAATCCCAGTATCACAGCATAATATTTAAGGCAAGCATAATTTAACTGATGCACCTAAAAGAAACAGAAAGCTGAACGACAAGGGGCAACAAAATGTGACAGCACATAAAAAGAAAATACCTTTTAAAAATATAAATATATGTATTTTCCTTCCAGTCAAATAGAGACCGAAACTGCACTCTGTATAGCGACAAACATTGATTAACCTGACAGCTGCATTTCCTATATGAATGAGTCCACGCTGTGTGTGCTCAGTAGACCAGCTTCAAACATGCATTTGCAATGAGAGGATATAAATATTTGACGATGTATTGCACACACAGCACTTATCTGCATGAGAATATATCATTTCCTTTACAGAATTAGAAGAATATGATGTTTTCACTGTGTAGCTTCTCAAAGTTGAACTCCCAACCTTTCCATCAGCCACTTTATCTTCATGATGGAAAAGTAGCACCATCAACTTTTACACAAGCCTGAACTCATTTTGCAGTGAGTGTCAAACTGACATCATGTACCTGCCACACCATATTACAAGAATAGCAAAGGGAAAAATAATTTAAGGATTATTTTACATGTAAAAAATAAGAAGTTTGACATACTACATTATCACCATCAGAAAACAAATGGATTGTGCAGCTCATTGAGTGGAGAACAGGGGGATTTCTGAATTAACAGTGCTGCGCGACTTAAGCTGAAAATGTCGTGAAAGGAACTTGGATAATTATACCATTTTCTGCTAAAGGTTGGGATGGTAAACATAAAAGAACTTAAATGATGCCAAAGGCTGTGGAGCTGGCCTGCCTCAAAGTAAGTCAGGGATTTTCCACTATGCTTTCTGGCATAGTTTCAACTCCCAGTTATTTTTGTAATATCATTGTCTCATCTATTAATACCAACAAAAAAAAGAGAAAAGAAAAGCAGGTGGAGAGGTTTGCATGGGTTTTTGTGGTAAATAAAAAGGAGTAATTAGGATGAAGATTCTTCTTCAGTTAAACTTGTGAGCCGTTTGTGTTTGTGAAAATTGCTTTTTTACTTTGAATCAAATTCAGGTGCAATGGACAACAGCAATAAAATTGTTTTATAAAGACTTGCCCCTCTCTGGATGTGAGACAGCGAAGAGAACAGGCAAACATTTTTGAATCTTCAACTGACTCCTGTAATTGATTTTACTTTTAGATGAAAATAATATTTTCACATAAAAAAATAAATTCGCAAAGATACTTGAATTGAATTCAATATTGAACAGAATTATTCTAAATACACTTGTATACACTTAAAATTTCTTTGTTAAAATAAAATCATCTCATTCTGAAAAAAAGATAAATACATTATGGAAACAGAGACATACTCCCCAAGCCAAACAATAAACTCTGCTCAACATCGCCAAGTTCTCCCTCATTGTTTTGAAGAAATTTCTCAGAAAATAGAACACTATTCCTCTCCACATTGATACAGGTCTCCAGTAATGTTTGAAAACATCAGGGCAACACCAGGCATCTCACTGAATATGTACATTATTCAAATTGGGTCAGTTAATAGCTTTGTGGGGCAGTGTGAAACCAGGTTAAATGTTTTCTCGAAAGATACTGCAGCTACAGCCTCCATGTGCCCCCAAGGAGGATTTATTATTTTCAAATCCATGGAAAACATCATGCATCAAATCTGAAATTTGAATGCTGTCAGACTCAGGTAACCCAGTAGAATCCCATTTCTAAGAAATGTATGTGTTTGTGAAAAGCAAGGAAAGGATTTGAAAAAAATAAAAAATATGAAACTCAAAATAATGCTGAATTTGATATGGTACAGAGTGACATTATGAAGATATTCAAAACATATTCAACGGATAGCTTTAATGCACTGCTTTCTAAAATCTAGAAAAAACAAACTGTTCCAAAAGGATTTCCTTTATTTGGGCATTTGTCACATACTGACAGGACTAATGGAAAATAGTCTATTAATTCACAAACCTGCATCAAGACTCCTCACAGGCACTGCTATATGAGATCACATGGTTGCATTTAAGACTCTCTGCATTGATTTTCTGTAATGATTATTCACTCCAGCCCCCTCTTTTAAACCCTCAAGTTTCTTTGCTGTCTGCTATTTGATATTTTTTTTATATTCAAGTTGAGGGCTTATCATGTACAGTGGAATATCAGTGCAGAGCTTGGATTTACAGTTTCACTGGGTTCCTTCAAAGGACATCCCATGCACACAGCAATTTTAATAGGAATCAGAAAGAATATCATTGTAGCTGAATGTGGCTTTGAAACGACATAACTGAGAGATGTATATTCCGCTGTCTGATTGCATTTGGTGCCTGTGATAAATAAATATGGACTTTTGTTCATGGCAATCTTTTCATGGGGGGGGGGGGCACTGTGACAGGCAAAGTCTGCAAAAACAAAAGAATAAATTGATTGAGTTCCATTGTTTTTAACCTGCAATACATTTTAGCAAGTGGAAACTGTAAAAAATAATAATAATTGGAGAAAGTCTGAAAAAAAAATCTTAATAGAGGAAAGTGTGGTGGTTTTCAACAACACATTTTTTAACTACTGCAAAAAAAAAGGGAAAAATCAATGTATGGCCGTAAAGCAAACACACATTTTAAGGTTTTTAAATTTATATTATTCACAGTTTAAAGTAACATGATCATGTACAAAGAAGTAAATATTTTGTGCTTGAAGATGTTTGCTTAAATTCTGTGATTCTTTAATCAAAACTGAAAAAATGTATTTTAAAATTGTCCTCTCAAAATCAAGACAAATCATAATATTTCATTTGATATATTCCTGCATCATATCATAAAGGTAATGCCATATTTTCCGAATAATGAGACTATTGCTGTTACAGGCTGCAGTTTCATTGACCAATTGAGCTTAAATAGAAAAAATATGTATTGTGACAGTTTTTTTCTTGTGTTTCTTCACAAATTAATTTTGTACATTAAATGTGCAGATCAAAAATGAGGAAAAATATGAGGAAAAATAATAAAATGAAGTGTTTGCCCACAGCCATTATAAATATTTTACGTACATGAAAAACCAAACTCGGGAACACCCTGAGGTTGCTATTCATATAATAGCCTGCCTTACACTGATACTGATGAAGTGTATTGATTCAAATGGAAAATATATGCAGAGTGCCTAGTCTAGTGTGTTGTTTTTTCTAACACTAGGAAGTCAAGAACTGTCTTAAAATAAATTGTTCTCTTTTTTGTAAATATTTTGCTTCAGACCACAATCTCTTGAGGCATGCTGCAAGCATGGTGACATTGTCCTGACTCACTGAAAGTCTCATTTTGGATTTTGACCTGGGGGGTTGATACAAAGCAGTTTCCAATAGCAAGAGTTCTTGGAAAACACCCAACATTGCATCAGTAAATTCTAAGCTGTGTCAATAACGCTGACATGAATGGTGCAATATCAGATTATGTAGCCTGCTCTCCTGCAGAGAAAAAGAATACTTCACAAACAATACTCAATTTGCATGTCACTTTATGTAATACACATCTTTCCGCCTTCTAACCACCTGCGTTATCATGACTGAAAATGCCACACAAGAATTGCAAAAAAAATGCAAAAAAAACCCCAAAAAAACATTTGAAATGTGCACGCAAGTTACTAAAGCTAGCAACACTTTTTGTTACACAACAAATTACAGACACTGTCCTCCAGTCTTAAAAACCGGTCTTATATTCAATGTGTGTCAAATTAAATAAAGACAGATAGGAAAAAAATGTTCTTGTAAAGGTTTATACAGTTTTTCCATAAAACAAATCCCTTCTTTTCACAGCCCAAACAAATGTAATCATGTTAACAGTGTTGGGCGTCATCTTATGACATGACCATTGTGCCACTGTCAAAGTCCAACAGTTAAAAAAGTGTTTCTTTTTGCATTTACATCAATCTTAAATGACAAAAAAGTCACAACACTGCACCGCTCTGCCAGAAAGAATCTCAAAGGGAAAAGTTAATGGGTCACTGGACGATAGGATCGTATATATTTTTACTGCCTGCGGACCCAAGTATCTTCAGCACAACAGATGCTGGTTTAAATCTTTTGAGCTCAGGCGCACACACCAGTTATTTGGACTTCCCTACTGTATGGGGAGAGCTTACCCAGAGGCAATTCAAACAACCTGCCCTACTTTCATTAAAAAGTCGTTGTCACAAAATGACCCACTGGTACATTCTGTACTGACTCCAGAGGCCCTCTCTGTGGTCTCCATCATGGAGGTGGTAGAAACCAGATGAATCCAAATTAAAATGGCCCGTAAGGTGTGCAATAACCAGAATCAAGTGACCATGGACTGGTTTTCGATCATTTATGGCTATACATATCCATATACATCTGCTTGACCCAGGGCTGCAGTGTCAGTCGGCCACTTTGTGGGAGATTCTGTCAAAACAGGTTAATTGCTTTCTTGTTAGAAATTCCCAGCCACAGTTTTCATGTGTTCACCAAAAGAACACCATATGCATAATAATTTAGATGTTTTTCAAATGTATGTAACATATCCATCATGTTCTAGATAGCAGACTTAGTTGACCCAGTAGAATCCCATTTCTAAGAAAGTTGAATATGTTTAAAAACTAAAGAAAATATCTTAGAGTTACAGTTAGAGTTATATGATAGGAAGTGTTCAAAACAAATTAAAGGAATGTTTTTCATCGTGACATGGAAACAGAATGGCTTGTCAGCATGCAATGTGCAGATTTTGTGTCTGCGGTGCCGTGGAAACTCAACCTTTTCTACAGTGATAAAGGAGATAAACATATATTGTAACTTCACAATTCCGGAGCACAAAATATATACAACTGGCTACCAATACTTAACACAACCTGTTCAAATCTTGATTCGTTCATCTTAAAATCATCATACATTCTTTTCTGTGTTTGGATGAGGAAATGCTCTAAAAGTATTTCAGGTGTAATTCCATTATTTATTTGCACCGCAGGACTGCAGCATAACATTTTGACTTGTTTTCAACCTCATGTCTTAACTTTCTCATTTCTGCTGAAACCTCACTCTAGTTCTGATTCTATTTTGAGAAGAGCGATCTGAAATGTTAATGGTGTTTAAATTTGATTTTAATGACAAAATTGAAAAAGGGCGAGCAAAAGAGAATGGATGTCCTTTGTTCTTCGGAGACACTTTAGACAGGTTTATGTTTTTTGGATGAGGCTGAACTGAAACATGGGAAAAGGGGCTCTCAAGCAAAAAGGGACAAACACAACAGAGGTTGGATTAAATCTATGTGCTCATATGGGAATATGTCATGAGGAAAGAAATAACAGTAGCATGCAGTTTTGACCACTGACACTTTCTTTTTTTATTTTTATCATATAATTATGATATAATTAACAAGAGAAAACTACAGAGGGTACATTGTTCAATGAGGGAGATGCAAGAAATCATCAGTAGTGTAGTCATTAAGAAACAATCAGTCTTTAACTTATTTCACCCATGCCATACCCTCATGCTCAGGACTTTAAATCAATGAGTCAAAAACAGTCGATAAGTTTCAAGGTGGTCCCAATATGCAAAGAAAAAATCCAAGTACATTTTCCTGCTTGGCAAACTGAACTGATAACATGCCACTTCCTTTTTATTGGCTGAGAATTTTTGGTGGCACTTAATATTTCTCACTGTTAAAAAAAGAAAAAAAAAAAACATCAAAAAGAGTAGATAGACGTTATGTGAAAGCATGCAGATGGAGCACCCAACTAAAGATAAATATGTATAATTCTAAAACAAAATGATAGACATTGTCATAAAGCACTGGATTACTTTTCAATGACTTACCCAGTCTTCATCAAAAATAGCTGCCTTGTACATCTTTAACCACTTGACAGGTAATTTTCTTTGGCACTATATGAAGTTCATTTGGAATGTGCTGAAAAGTATAGAATACTGAATGATATTCATTTAAATCAAGCAAAGTTTGCAGTGTAAAGTACTTATCCTCTCTTTATGTACAATAAAAGGAAAATTTAAACTAGAACACAGTGCAAGACAATCCATCTCCTAAATGTCCATTTTCTTAGAGCTCAGAGAGACATATCTGTGGTGCTGGATAAAATCCTTTTGAAATTTATTGAAAAATCAAGGCAAATGGTGTAAGTGCAGAGCATTCAACCCCACTAATTTATGTGAGAATTGGTATATATTGTAAGGATAATATATTTTTTCATATATTGCTCAATTATTTATTTAATACAGCAGCGGGGAACTACATTCAAACTGAAGCTATGTTCTGGTTTAAGGTGTTAGAGATACAGTATATTAATCTGAATATGTGATATATTATATGGTCGTTTTGGGTCTTACGTTTTACTGACGTACTGAAAATCCAGTCACTTTTATCCATCGTCTATTTCCTCTTTCCCTGTTCCATTATCACCCCAAACATTTGTGTACTCCTAAGACATTTCTTTATAAATCTTGTTTAAAGTGTTTTGGGAATTGATTTGACCTCATTTGACTGCTGGTTATGTTGCCCCGCAGGCTGCATTTAGCTTTCCAAATTGGAGGGTAGTATTTCATAGAAGAATAATGGCGCATAAGGTTAAACTCAGCCAGAAAAGAGCTTTCCCTCATTCACTGACATGTTATTCAGTTCACTGACAACATTAAAATGAAAATGTTCTCAGGAGAGAGGATTAACACAGACACTGCTGTGATTACATTTAGTTTCAAATCTGAAAATTTTGCGCAGGCCCTGAACACAGCTTCCTAGTTTATTTTGTTTCACCTCCACAAATAGATAAAACCTTATCTGCCACAAATTTGTACAAGGATCACCTGGAGCTGGTTATACCTGTAAAAAGCTTTTAAGAAGAATATGAGGAGGACTGCTAAAGAATCCCATTTTATGAATCTGTTACATGGGAAAAAGAATTGTTTTGCCTGAAGGCCCAGTTCAAGATGCAACCACTATGCAGCTATTTACACGGAAAATCCAAGTTCAGCCTGTTAAACTCAAGGCTACTGATTCAAATTCCCACCTTGACAGAAAAAAAAACATTTCCCTAAACCATAGTGTAGAGTAGGAATAAAGCTGTCAATTTTAAACATACACAGGCAGCTTATTAATTAAATGGAAGCTTAAATATGACCATAAACAAAATGAAAACAAAAGTATTCGTGCTAATCTGACTTTCTATTCAATTTCTAAAACAAGATGAAAATGCTCTGCTGTTTTGCTTGAATAAAAGCACAATTACTGATAACCTATGGGAATGCTGATATGTGTGGGCTGTCTGCAGTCTTACAACAACCCTGCTGTTTAAATTACAAAAATCTTCTCCTCTGCTGGGACGTGAAACCTCAAACTGAAAACAAATTATAAAAGCCTCAACATTGAACAGAACTAGGAAAAAGCTTATTGGGTTTTGAGTTGGTTTTCATTCATCAGAAAATCACAAATGAAACAATCTTATTGAAAAAAAACTGCCATAAAGAACTACAGACTAAATCAGTTTAGCTGAAGGTTTTGATTCAAAAGAACTTGTAACACCAATCAGAGACAAACCCAGTGATGGTCTGTTTTAGAAAGACATAACATATAGATACAGTATATACATATGCATTATATTGTTGCAAATATGCAGTTTAATTGATGCATTTATCCTTAACTGCTGCTGCATTACATTATATGAGAGAGCTTCTTCTTACTTTAATTTCCAACAAAAGTTATATGTCTTTATTTACTAGCATATCAACTTATAAACTTAGACCTCCTGTTCCTATTTTATTTAATAGAGACAGACTCATAAGAACTGACTTTTGACCAGACAACCCCTGTAGAAGCGCCAGATGAATGAAGTAAAGCTCATTAAATATGTCAGATCTGGAAAACTAGATCCTGTCTACTAATTGATGTGAGCTATTACGACAAGAGTACGATGTTTTCAGTCCGGCCTCTCACACATTGAATTAAAACGCTTGTAAATGCTACACCATGGAGATGAATAAGAAAATTTATTTTTTTTATTAAAAAATCATCAAGAAATACAACAATGGAGTTCTACTTGAACCCTCAGATTGTTTGTTTGGATGGATGCTACTTTCACAAATTGAAGATCATTATTAAGCTCGGATCAGCAAAAGCTTTGGACGATACACCCCCACAAAGCCTGGGAATTAACATCTTAGCGCCAGTGTGGGACAAACATGAGATAAACTGCACTGATAAATCCTAAACCTTCAGTTAAGTACAAGGGTCTTTGCATTTCTTGGAAAGGCACACCCGTCCAGTCCCTTGAAAAGCTGATCAAGTCTACCTATGAGAAGAGACACATTTTCGGACTTGAGGCTACAGAGGCATGTCTTTACCTCTCACATTTAAAGCAATGTGAGTAATATATGATGCACATATTCTGTTTTAACTCAAATTGAATATGTAACCTCTTTGAGGGGTTTATTAGCCAAAAATTATTTCCTATAATTAAGGCTTCCTCTGAGACACTGTCAAGAAGAGAACATATTTTGAAAGGATTGTGTAGATGTTTTTTTTATTTAGTTTTTTTCTCCTTTTTGCCAAATGTTAATAATCATTTGTCTATGTATTTATTTATTTTTCCATATTGGACTTGATAAGGACTTAAATTAGGATATACTGAGGCAGAGGGCGGAGTAGTTGACTATTCCAGTCTAGGTGACTCATAAAGAAACCGAGGATCAGAGCTTGAACATGAGAATGATCTGACAAGGAAAAAAATGGAAACCAGACGGAAGCATACACAGAAGAACTGAAAAAAAAACAACTATTGTAGTTCTGCAAATAGCGACCGAAAGCAGAACTATTCTCAACACATGTTCGAAAAGCTCAAAAAATAAACAGGCAGCAAAGAAAGTCAAGACCAATCAAAATCAGATGCTGAGGCAGAATACAAAACATGATGGACCCAAAACACAAAATTTAGACCATGACATACTGTGGAAAGAATTTTCAAATATATCTGTCTGGGCAGCAGGGACTGCAGCTGCCAGTCAGTTATCTGCCATTTCTCCCAGCAGCTTCACAGTCTGAGTGGAACAACAAGCTTACTGCAGAGTCTTCCTTTCCACTTTCAATTAAAGCCATATCAAATTTACTCTGCTCCATTCTTCTTGCTCAATATCAAGGTGCCGGGGAAGCACCGTGATGCAAAAAAAAAAAAAAAAACACCCCAATAAAATGCCAAATTTTAGAAGACGATCTGTGCTTATATATGAGTATTTTTTAAAAGAAAGCAAACAGAGCATTGGGGACAGGAGGATTTGAAATCATTGTTTTTTTAATTCGGAAAAAACAATTAGTGTCCAGTCATGTAAACTGTCGGCTCTTACAAGCAGGCAGGTCCACTTAGCAAAAATAAATGCTTCCCTGAAATTAAACTGCTCCCTCCTGGTGACTCAACGTGATAATCTGCATATATATTCAAACTGCTTCTCTTCTAATTTAGCTGTAGAATGCTTTGCAATAAACTCTTTTGCAGTGACTTTGAGCCTCAATTGCAAAATGCTGGTAACATCTGAATACAGTGCTGCAGACAATTTTCATGCAAAATAAAGCAGATAATTCTTTAGAGGCATGTCATTTAAGATGAGTATCGGTGTTGGTCTAAGCTTTCCAAATCTGATAGCATCAGTCATTCAACCCATCAAGGCCTCCTCTGGAAGCAAAAGTATTTAGCTCATTATGTGATAATTTAATGATGATACTTGAATGAATCTTGGTAATTTTTTGTATTTTACATCCTCAATTGAGATTTAAACCACATACCTCTATTTCATCCTGAAATGAACAGGAACAGCATTAGCGGTTAACCTGTTCTTCATAAAATTAGCTGCCAGGTACATTCAAACTTATCTTACTTTGAATCAGTATTGCTTAAACTAATTGATTTATCTACTCTCAACCATATCCCGTTTTGCCCAGCAGTCTTGTTTGGCCTGCCAAATGTATCTGGTGTGTCTGTCGAAGGCACATTTCCTCATCGTCCAATTGACAATGTTATGGTGGGTTAGCCTTTTGCCAGGGTGTTCTCACTCATCCATAGACAAATCTATTTCTATCTCTCGCTTTAGCCCACTTTGAGTGAAATTACCAATGTCAGGGCTCTGTTTGACAAAGAGAACCTTTGAAGACATCTTGATAGTCCAGGGAATTTTCTCACCCACATGCTTTTTAGACTTTGCAACCACTTGGTTTGAGTTAAGATCTCATAGATGGAACTTGGCCAAATGAATTAGGGCAGCAAACCAAACTTGAAGCAGCAGAGCTTTGGTGACCATACAGGGCAGTCCAATTAGTCTGCTTGGGGCTACATCTTGTGTTCCTTCTGATCTCCCTCTACTTGTTAAATCATTTCAGAGTTATACTACTTTCCAGGGGTATTGATGGGATTCTCATTAACTGTTAGCTTTGCCTTGTCATCAATGTAGAAATTTTCATTGTGGAGCCAACCTTTTCTGATAGAAATGCTGTCTAACTTGCCAAGTTTTATCTCCATCTGTGTCCCTTCAGTTTGCTCAAGAGAGGATTGAAGCCTGCTTTTTGTAGTTCTTAAACTTGCTTTCACTGAAGGTACCCAAAGTATTTAGCTCCAGTATCCAGTGTGTTGATTAAATACATATGTGTGAACGGAAAATACATTTCCAAAAGCAGACTAATATAGCTAACAATCTTTGTTGAAGATTCTCTACCGCAGCAAAGCTAAAGCAACAATTCGGATGTGCTTCTCACACGGAATATGTGGTTCTGCTTACCTGTCAGCATGAGACAACACAGATCATGGGTAGGCTGTGTGGTTTTGTCCTGAGTGAACCGAAGAAGTACCTTTTTGTTGTGCCTGAGGGCCCCTCGGCTCAGACACTCTCACTTACAGAAAACTGACAGTCCCACCCACGTGCAATCCAGTTACCTAGAAAAAAACAACAAGAACAACCCCATAAACTCACATCAATAGGCCAAAGGGCTGTCACATTGTGCGTTTAAAGAAGTAAAAAGAAGGCTAAACCTCTTGGAACTTGAGGTTGAACTCCAAAAAAGTAGACAGGGCCCCAACCACAATTTAAAAAGCTTTGGACACAATATAAACATGATACAATTTGAGTACCAAATAAAGAGTTAACTTAAAAAAGAGATTGTACTGATGGGCTCATTTTAGTAACATAGCATCTTGTAAAAAGATGAGCGTTTACCACTCTTTCGGCGTACGGCATTGTTTCCTTACTCTCATATCATATCAATGCAGCTTCTCGACAGCCCTTGGTCTTCTTCATTGCATTTAGCTTTTCATTCAACTCAAATTATTTTTGTTTTGTGAAAGGTTTGTTCAGATTGCAAAGTGGATCAAGAAGAGTTTTCCATTTGTTTGAAAGACATTTGGTTCAGACAAGACAGCAGTGTTATATCTGTTGCTTTGTCATTGCTGATGTAATTTTTTATTTGTTTTAGTTACAAGCAAACTGATATTACAGAGAACAAATTGTCATCTTCCCTGCCTAAATGCATAAAGTAAAATTAAAAGCTAAATCAATTCAAGAATCCGTTTCTCTATGACACCCGGTCAGCAACTTTAATTAAAAAAAGTCAGGATAAATATTTTGTTTCTTAAAAAGAAGACAACGATAACAGCATTTTTCTCTTCTAGCATACATCCAGAGTAATTTAATGCTCATTGTGACCAAGATCAACATCAGAATGTTTGTTTTTTTATACTGGCTTTCCCTCCAAAATGAAAGCGTAAAGTGAAGTGTGGAATAAATGTTTAACTCATGTAGATAACGCCTAACTCTGACTTGGTTCTGAAAAGCACTTTGCTTATGTTTCTAAGTCACCCTTTCATAAAGACGCTCTTGCAGTGTTTCTTGTTATGAGTGTATTCTTTGTGGAGTCTTCAATGCATTTTTTGAAATGTGTTTTTATCTACAGTCACACACAATGGGGGGGATGTGGGCTTTGGTGGCTTGCCCAAGGACATTAGCTACACAGGGAACAAAACCACCAAGGACCACAAGAAGACAATCCCTCCAGCCACCAACAACCCTTAAAAGACTGCAATGATATAACTACAATAAAAAGTGAAACTTTCAAAGAAGAAAACAAATTTTGTGGGAATAATTGTGGCAGAAAAATCCCCTTCTCCATATTCTTCAGGGATTTTATATCCACATCTGGGGACAAACTATATCGCAATAATAACCAAGCCAGATGTCAACTCCTGTGGATTTTTTAAGTGCAAATGATACTATGGCTCCTGTTTATGTTCCCCTGTCTAAGGTGTCAGGTCAGATTTTCTGACAGCTTTAAAGGGATGCAAAGCCTCTCTGAGGTGCACCTGTGAATCTTCACATATAAGAAACTTATGCAACTTATTATGCAACAAAACATAATTGCATTTTTTCCAAGATGAAGGAATTATTTTCCAACATTTTGACGAGAAGACACATTTAAAGTCCCGGAAATAGACATTATTGTTGCCTGGCTTTATTCAGAAAGCTGTGTGTAATCTCAAGGTTGCGTGGAAAATTTCCACTTGGCAAGATGACACATTCTCAGAAGTACCATCACACTTGCAGACACACAAACGCAAGACAGTGTTTATGAAAGATACAATTTGGCCGTGATTGAGCCATAGGTAAGGACGAGAGGATTTAGAAAACCTCAATTAGGCACTGATGTATTGTGGGATGATTTTGCAGGAGAGAAGTGCTTTCAGAGTGGAAGGCTGATGCTTCTTACAATAGGTCACAAATGGAGGAGAAGGGAGAGCAGAGAGGTCGGCCCTGACACCACTGATTGGCCTCAATCATCAAAGGTGATTGGGGACAGGGTGATTGAGAGCTTGCAGGAGGCACTGCAGCAACTCATTGTTCCTCTTCTGAATATGAATTAATTTACCTGTCTCAGGGACATCCAGTGTACTGACCGGGCCGAATATAACTGCAGATGCAAGTGTGCAAAAAGCCATTTAGGTTACATTTTGTGGTATTACTGCCACGTGGTTTAAGCGCCCTGTCAATAACGGCGGGGGCAATAAAGAGGAATTTACGGAGCATGGCAACCTCGCTGAAGGTCTAAAAAGCGTCTCCCATTTTAGTCATTACGTTTGAACTGTATAGTAACGACTGGCTAATTTTACAGAGCAAGGTGGGCACATGCCTCATAGAATACATCAGGGGGCTGTTGCTGACAAAACAGGGCTGCTGCAGACAGTGACCTTGATATTGCCCAGTGAGCAACAGCAAAAAGAACATTCAAGCTCTTGGCGAATGTCTGCAGGTGCTGAACTGCAGGACTTTAAACAGCAGGACAGCAATTTTGAAAAAAAAGATTGTATCGTTGTGCGTAGTTCTTAAAGATTCACTTATCCTAACTACAAGGAAGGCAGTAATTTTGAAAAAAAGTGAAATGGACTGCACAGGAATTTATTCATTAAGAGCTATGGGACAGAAGGTGAGAGCATTCAAGGGAGTCGGAGCAAATCCACTTTATGTTTACAACTAAATTAGCTTGTCTGAGGTTTTTAAATTGCCAAGAACATGGAGAATTAGTTCACCTTTTGGGGTGGTTAAAATGACTAAATTCCTTTATTCTTTGAAGCCCCAACTAAAGATTTCTTTATTTCAGTTTTTGTTTCTTACCTACTGAATGCGCTTCCGTACTTCTTTGCAGTTTATTACTAAAGGATAAGAACCAGTCGTATGATGCGAGCTGAATGTATAAATCATTCAGGTGTTGGTGTTCACTGGCAATGAAATATGACTGAGCCAGCCATAAGGGTCATGAAATGAATTCAATAGAAATATCATTTGACCAAATCAATGCACCATCATTGTGCATTCATAAGACAACAGGCAGATTTTTTAGTATAACCTGGTCTAAACATCAATTTACCAACCAGAAATGATATAATCACATGAGGCTAATGGGATCACAGCAAAATGGAAAAGAAGATAAATAAATTCGACATAACTCAAATAGTATGATTTATATGTCCTCTGATTATGAGTGCTACACTGGGTTCCCTAGCGAATGCAACTCTAACACTATAAAGTCATATTTGAATTATCGCATGTTAAGAAATTGTAAATATACAAATATTATTTTTTCTCATTTGTTTTTTTATTTTGTTTGAAGACCAACATTATATTTTTTCAATTTTTTCATTGTTCAGGCTTTAAACACCTAAGATAATAATGACTACTTAGAGATCGCTGACTTTGTGGCACTAGATTATAAATATCCCAAGTGGTACTTTAGGTTTCACAGTGTTGATATGTCTGAGCTGGTGCAGAAACCGTTTTCTGTAGAGTTGATACATTCCTGTGTGAGCTTTTCTTCTCTGCAAAGCCTTTATTTAATATTTTGGTTTCTTATTCATCGTGTGGCACTTATCCTGTTTGCAATTCATTTTACATTTTCTCAGCTAAATCATTTGATGTCTCCGTTTTAAACTTGATTTTATTTTTTTCTCTTTGGCTGTTGTGTTTTATTGTCATTTTTAGTTATCATATATGTTTATTTACCATTGATCAGTGGGGTAGTGTCTTCAAATAACCATCGCTAAGGATTTTGGAAAGAGGTGAAAGAACAAATGAATGTAAAATGATGGATGGCGTAAAGCCTCGTGTTGAGCATTTGTCTCCAGCTGCCTGTGCATCGTCATGAGGTGTAATGCTAAAGTGATGTTGTGCAACCTTTTTGGAGAAAGGTATCGCTCTTTTGGGTCTAAGAGTAAAGAAGGAAATTATTTCTTTAGACATTTTCTTTTATTCTATCAATCTGACAAAAGTAAAAATGACTTAGAGATGGTCTATGAATGTGGGGCTTTTGGAGATGTTTTGAAGTGTATGCATGTGGATCTTATATTAATTTAGTTTTACACACCATCTATTCTTGGGAGGAGGGTTAATAGAGGACAGCAGGGTGACTGGTAATAGCAACATCATAATAACACACCATGCAGGGAATCCAAGCCTGCTCGCAGAATGCTGTATTTTCATTGATTTAATGTAATGGAAATGGTGTTTATTGACTATCTACACAACCGCATCTGTGAGCCTATGATTTTGTTGCTGTCAAATGCTAAAACTGTTAATTTTTTCTGCTGTCGTTTCAGTGTTTGATAAATGTGCACAGGCTTCCTTGCACTCACCTCCGGCTTTCATCTGAGTTTAAATTCATGTGTTCTTTCACTGAGCTCATCACAAGCGTTGCGCCGCGTCACATCTATCCAAATCTTAACAGGCAGGTTGTTCCTCCATCCTTTTTTCCCCGTCACTGCTGACCATACCACATCAACTCTTGGCATGAGCTCCCTCTCAACGGTCTCTTTGAAGTAGGGTTGTGTGAGGTTATCTATTGTCATTGACTTTCTTACAGCCTTCAGTTTGCTTCAGCAGGAAAATATACTCGCCATGGGCTTCTGTCCAGAGGGTCTACAGCAAAATGCTCTGTAGCCCCAAAATAAGGGCCCACAGATAAATAAATCTAAAACAAAAAAAAAGGAAATAGTTGTATGACACTTGTTAAAGCTCCAGGACTCCTGTGTTGATAACAGCGATTATACTTTGGGGCAGTAGCTGGTCTGCTGCTTTTCAAATATAGTTCATATCTACATAAGCAGGTAGAAAGCTCCAGTGACCCAAACAGACAAGCTATATGGACGATAGTAGATGGTACATTTTTAAAGTTTGCAAAGCTGTAAAAACTACAGCAATTTCGATTAGAAGTTGGGATGCTGTGTTAAATGTTTTTTAAAAACAGTATTTCATTTAAAAAAAAATAAAATAAACAAAGACATAGAAAAAGAAATTACCGTGAAACATTTCAAGTTTTTGCTTAATTATGTTTATTTAATTTGGTGCCAACAACATGCTTCAAATGCGTCATTTAATCGTGTATAAAAAGTGTGTTTACATCTGAAAGTTGAGGACCACATAGACCCTTTGGAGTGGCATTTTGTTATGTTCTTGTGTGACAGAGGATGCTAGTGGCTAAACATTCTTCTTTGTTGTATTGTGCTTAATGTTTTTAGTTAGTAAAAAGGTCTACAATGCAGTCATGTCAATTCAATTATACAAAGCTATACCACGGTTACACAGACAATGCATGGTTTAGCCTTGTGTCGGTCGCTGTCTAAATATACAAGCCTTCCCGGAAAAACAAAACTGAGGAGAGCATAAGTTGTTCTATACTTTTCAGCATCCAAGAAACTTCCCAGCTATGCAAGTTGCCAGTTAACAGTGCTGCTTCATACCCCCTGACTCTGCTCTGTGTTTTAAAATAAGCTTCAAAACACACCACCATCTGCCTGGATCCAGACATTCCAATCTCTACTTCAGTGTTTTGTTTTGTTTTTCCAATATTTTACAGACAAATCATAAACAGTCAAACAAAACCAAACATGTATCTAAAATTTTATTTCTAGTGAGTTTCAGCTTATAAGTTTTGAAGTATGTTGGTTTTAGCAAAAATTGACTCAAAAGGCAGCAGTCATTCTGAAAGCAACTACCGGCCGGTTCTCGAACTGTATCGATCATTCAGGCTTCTGTCAAATGTTATATATTTATTTTAATGTGCGATGAAAATTATTTCAGAACACGTCATTAGTATAATGCAATATCAAATTATTACACTGTTGTGGGTCAATGTTAAAAGTGTGGATGGGAGAAGTCATTGATCAGTAAAATTATGTAAGTATAGATTACCATTTATATAATTTTCTGTGGTGGTTAAACAAATAGTAGTTGTAGTAGTTCTGGAGTGCAAAAAGAAATACCGTTTTTATTTTGTTCTGTTATTTGTTAATGTAATGCTTTTTTCAGATTCTCAACCTTAAAAAGTTTAATGACATTTCAAAGACAATTTAACTTAAATAGATTTGCATCTCGTTAGCTTGTTCTGCATCATGCACCACATGTCCTGGAGTTACACGACTTTAGAAATGAGTGAGGCATTCAGGTGCATATGCCAAGTTATATTGTAGCACTCATCAGCTGAAAACTAGGCCACCTTCCTTTTCAATGTATAAATCAAGAGGAAACATTTTCAGGCTAAAGTTGTGCCACAGACCTCTCATGTCGGTATTGTTTACACAGGCAAAACAGTTGAGGAGGCTGCTGGTAATTGCAGGCTTTGTTTTGACATTTCCAAAACCATTGAGGAAATCAATTTAGCTTCAAGTTGTCCTTTCCCATGTGAATTGAATGATTGTTTCATTAACTTTAGTGCATTACACCCAAGTGCATCAGCAGAATAAAGCCTGTGCTTCTTTTCTCTCTTCTTGCAAGGTAATATTAATCTCAAAAATAGGTAGCACATTATGCAAATGGCTATGGAGGACATCATCCATGGAAGACTTTTTTTTCCCCAAAAAAACAACCTCAGGGGTTGTTTTACAAGAAGTGCAGAGCAGGAACATGTGCCTCTGTCACTGTGTTGGTGTGTGTATTCCCTCTAGCTGTGCATTATCCATTCTGCTGCTGGATTAATGGGGCAATTGATCAACGGCAGGCTTGTGTATCCAAGAGAGGAGCTGATCACTCACCTACAGCAGGGCCAAACACAGGAGCACCAATCAGCACTGCCACAGCCAGACTGATTACAGACGCATGGTTGGGCCGAGCAGCAACAGAGCCGCCGCTGCCTCTCAGCCCCCATGACATTCTGACATTGATAGGAGAAGAGGCTGCATTGGGACTGCAAAGAAGATGCTGAAGATGGGTTCAACAAGGCAGAAACTGAAAAAGGGATGAAAACACAGGTATAAAGCAACGCAGGCTCTGAGGGAGGAACATGCCGCCATGCTACATCAAACTAATGATGCACACTTCAAGAGACATCAGCTGATTTTATGAATTCAGATAAAGAGAGTTTTTTTTTTAAATAAATGCTGTTACATTCAATAGCTCAAAGTAACTGATTATTGCTTATTGGTATTCAGTTGGTACACAAGTAAACTATAGAAAAAAAAATTTAAAAGCTGATAAAATATGACTTACACATTAAAGAGGCATCTCAGACAAACAGCATCCTTATGCTCCACTCGTGTAATTGTGAAAAGTCTGCAGAGAGGTGGCACATTTACAGAAGATATAAAGGGTTTTGAGGACACACAAACATATTCACAACTGTATATTCAACATAACATTATCAAGACATTTTATGTGTAGAAATAGTGTAAGATGTTTGATAAAAGCACTGTAAAAACTAAAACAGGACTGGAGTGGTAAAAAAAAATGGAGATGTTTCATTTTGCCTGCATTGTTGCTTATTGATATGATGTCTTTGTACTTCACTTCCCAGCAAACACTGTCCCATTACCCATTACTTATGGACAACAGATGATGGGCAGAAATTGTACTGAGAAAAAAGACAGTAGGCTGTAACTCACACAACGCACTTGATTGAGGCATTCAATCAATGCAGGAAATGCCGTTTATTTTATTCTGCGGTGAATTACAGCCTTCACACATAGGCAGCTGCTGGTTGGTAATGTAATATAATGTAACTGATGCTGAAATCGTAGGAGAGAAGCTTCAAATCGCAGACCTAGAAGCTTTTTGTCTGGGACAGGCCAGACAGCAGGCAAGTAAATTTTTCTTTTCAGGCAGCGGCTTTTGATGAAGTATGAAGTGCAGGAGATTACGCTCAACAATGGAGAATTCAGCATAAGGGTCTCAAAATCTGAATTAGCTTTGGAGTCAAGTTCAGCTAACAGTTGGGTCTGAAGAGAATGTATGGGAGGTTTTTAATGGAAAACTACTTTGGCAATTACCAGACAAGGCTGCCAGCCAGGCTGAGTGAGCAACCATGATTGTGGCAGAAAATGAAAATGTGTTTGGAAATTAGTGCATTACAAGAGAGTTTTATGTTAAAATGCTGTCAAATTAAAGCTTCACTAATAAGGTTTTGTATCATGATTAATTACAAACCTCAAGAGAATTAGCAGCTGACATCTTTCTTAAGCTCTACAGGAAGCAGTGGATGACTGTTTGGTTTCCGGAACTACTGCTCACTCTAACTGTTTATTAATTTCCTTTATATCATTTCCAGCAACATCAATTATTTGTGAAGTGAGGAGAATGTTCTGCTAAATCCACTTGCCAGTAAATAGGCACACAAAGGAGACAAAACGTTTCTGAGCAAATTCATTTGAGAATTTCACAACCATGCATGTAGACATTTCATTTAGAAGTTAAAACGGGCATAACCAATGGCAAAATGAGCATGTAGGATTATATTTACTGTGTAGCCAAAAGCAGAGATTTAAATTAACTCGCTAATGCTGCCTTGCGCCTACTGGACAACGCTTTTAACTATTTTGAGGCTTTTCATGTAAGAACAACTTACACTTTCCACTCAATCATGCATGATGACACACACAAACACACCACAAGAGCTCTTAAAATAAGCAGTGTATTATTCATACATGTAATACTGAATAGTGTATAACCTTTCTACAGCTTTCATTTCTTCATACCCACACCTCTTTTAATGTCTGCAGCTTGTTTAGGTAACTTCCTCTTTGAATTTCCATTTATAGAACCAATGTTCAAGAGTCTTAATAGCGGGGATGAACTGTTGCTGAGTAAATAAACACATAAAAGAAATGTTTACATATATGGACCTAATGCATGTATTAAAGCACTAATGAGTGGGAGTGTTGGGGTTGAATATAGTAAGTAACCAGTCATTTCTGAACCGTGATTTTGTAGATATGAAACTATGTTCCATCCATTGGACAGTACTGTTTTACAGATGAGTCGAGACAGCCTGAGCAGAGCCCAGATATCTCAGAGGATCAGCTTTTACATGTACACACACATTTTACTCAACATATGCAACAGATCTTAACCAGACCATTTAAACTGAGCACATCGTTACTCCAAATCGTCATCTTTTGGCTTTATTAAGAGCGAATCCATGAATGCAATAGGTCCTAGGCATCCCGCTCAACAGCAGTCCAGGACAACAAGGCAATACAATGCTTATTTATGACACTGAGGGGGTCCCCTGAAAGCAGCAATATGCAGCTTGACTGGAATAAAATGGGAACTTGGTAGACTCAATTTTTGGAGGGAATCAATGAGAGAAAAGGTTAGCCACTATCAAAGACAGAAAAAGAGTTACCCAGGGAGAGATAAAAGTATACTCGGGAGAAGGAAGTACATAAAAGAAGAGAAAGAAAAAACAAGGACAAGGCTGACACTGTGACGCAGACCAGAAACTAATGAATAGTTGGTGTGAGGTCAGGGCGTCACAAAAAAACTGTGTGGCCTCATAAATCTGAGGGAAAAAAAATAATTGGGAAGCTCCAGAGGCTCTGTGGTTAAAGGGAAAATTCAGAAAGGGTCATATGATGCAAATACCCTCAGCAGGAATGTCAGACAAAAGTACCTTCTTGAAAGAAGAAAACAAGTTGAACCGTATATATGATAATGTAGGACTATGAATAACAAGACTGTATCGTTAAAAGACTGATTTCATGTTCAGAGGCAGCTGCCATAAAGAAATATCAGCATTGATTCAATGAAAAAGATTAACAGTCTGTGTGTGCATAAGTGAAGAGCATCTGAGTTCAAAAGAGCTGCTTCTCATCATTTATCCGGCAACCCTTTTCTATACTGCTTCTCCTTTACCATAACTCTCTTCCAGCCTCCACACACACAACATCCCATTCCAGCCTCAACAGATACCCTCTGCCTCGCTTTGCTCACTGCACCGACCCAGCCCTTCAGTGGACCATGCCATTTGATCCATGCTGTGGATGATTCACGCTCTGCGATCTAGGGAGCGGAGGAATCCCTTTCTCTCGCTCCTACACATCCATAATTCAGCATTTGCGCCTTCCTCATCCTTCTCTTCCTCCCCCCTTTCCCCCACCTCACGTCTCCTTCCTCTCACTGCTTTTGCAGCTGCTATCCACTAATGCGTTCACTCTATCTCCTCATCCAGATCCTGAGGTATTAGTCGTCTGTAAATCAACCATCTGGAATTCTATGTCAAGCTGCACAGGTAAGGTTAGAACAAAGCTAAGTGCTTCATTACCTACTGGAAATTCAGTTTGTGATGTACGAGATCTATGGCAGCTTTATGCATGTTTTTAAGTCTTGCGGATGGGTTTGCTTCCAATCTTGCTGCATAATTTACCTTTTCTGATTTTTGCTGCAGAGACTTGGTGATTTTGTTGCTATGGTAGCTTACTGAGGCAGCTGAGAACTTAAGAAAATATCAGGTGGTCTTAAGACACCAGGGGGTATATTAGAAATTGTTGGAGCGTTCGTCGTTGGCATGCAATAAAGTTTAATATCCCTTTGTGAGTCACAAATCAGCCCCGCTTCCATTATGCACACACATGCATGCCACATGCACCTATTCTCAAGGCTGCACTTTTATCCTCTCATAAAGAGAATCAGTGAAGCTTATCATAACACTTCAATCACTGGACTCTTAGTTGTACTCAAAGGGAACTGGGCTGTGGTGCTTTATGAATCAGAAGTAGAGTAACCTACTCATATCTGCCATTCTGTGTAGCCACATAGGATGGTAGACTCCTGGAACAGACACTGACTCTGTCATACATATCAATAGTTGAGCACAGGTTTATGTGCAACGGCAGCCTGAGGGGAATGAACCAAGCTGATATGTTACACTCTAGCTTACTCTCCATTTTACAATGCAGGAGTTGTAGAGTGAGGGACCAAGCAGCGAGACAAAAAATATGTAACATTTTACTGAGGCATTATGTGGTATTATGGACCTGTGAGGGTGAAGACTGATGTAGGATTGTCCACAGTTATATTTAATGAGTTGATTCAGACTTAAAAAAAAAACTAGGAGACGTTTGCATTTTCAACCAGCAACTTGTCCAGGATGTACTCTGCCTCAACCCAACTTGTGATAAGTGAGTTTAGAAAATGGATGGATAAGTTTTCATTTCAGATGTTACAATTGAACATATTCACTGCTGGTGAACAGAACCGCTAGACCTCGAGATTCTCAGAGCTGTTGATTTACAACATGAAAATAAGTCAAATAAAAATTGCAAAGAGACTGTGTTCTGCTAAAATTTGTCTATTCGATATTTCATTATCAAAGTTTAGAATAGTGGGTGGTCACAGACAAATGCAGACATGGACTGCAGAGACACAAGGCACAGTTACACAGAGAGATCAGAAAGTAAAGTTAAAAAGTACAATAGAGGTACTAAAAACCAAAAGATAAACAGTTTAATGCAACGAGTCAAAGAGAGAAGGCTAGTGACCACTGAGGGGACTATGGGCTACGAACAGGAACTCCAAACAAAGGAAAACCAAGTAAAAACATAGAAACGAGAAAAAATCGACTAAGAAAAACATAGGAAACTCAAAGGCCAAAATACAAAACAAACCCAGACCACAGAGAAAACTCAGAAATGGAAGAAAAAAAAACAGTCCAGAAAATATCCCATAATTTGGTTCTCCAAATTGACTGAATTGTTTAATTTGAGACAAATATTTACAAAAGATTTTAAGTGGGTGTTGCAGTTATGCTAAGAAAACAATTGATAAAATGAATTAAATAAAAAATAACAGTGACATTTAATTAAGCCTAATTTGACAAAAAGAAAACATTCAAATAAAAATTGTGCAATCAAAACAGTAAGGGATGCTAAAAGTCACATGCTGGGGCTGATTATGATGATGCGGCCTTGTTTGTATAGGGCCATTAGAGGACCGGGTACATCTGGGTTTCAGAGTTAACAGGATTTCATTGTCGCACTTCCCATATAGTTGCTGATTAAAAAAGCCTCAAGCAGATAGGTGTGATTACCCAGCTGCTGCTTGCTACTGGAATACAATAACTATACTGGTGGCATCGCCAAATTACATTCATATCACAGACCAAGCTCTTGTTTGGCATAAAACGTTGAATAAGACGGTAAACTTATGGTGTGGAAAACTGCTCAAATGCCAAGATTGTCAGATTTTTCTGTTAAATCATTTTCAACAGCTTTCAATAGGCATGATGTATCATCATCGTTTTTATCTGGTCAGCAGTGCAGCACTAAGCTTTTCTTTCAACCCACAGATAATGCTTTTTTTATGATTTTATTTGTTTTGATTAACCTTTTTTTACTTTGTTTATCTTATAAAAAATAATGATTATTAAACTAATTTTTTTTTAATCAATCCAGGAGAATCATACCAAGCACGCCGGTTTGCATCAAACACATCATCCCTGACATTTGCCTTCGTCCAATCAGAACTCTGTAACTGAGCAGAATATGCTGATTTTATGCAGCAAACTGCTGTCAGAGCTGAGATTTTCCGTCTACCTTGTAAACCACGTCACCAGACGAGTCTCACTTATTGGGGCGCCACTGCTAGAAGCAGGGACCCCTATTACTATTGTGCATATTTATTCTGTCATTCTATTTTACCGTTTTTATCATGGAAGTTATAACCAGCTGCTTAACAAAAAAATAAATAGAAAACACTTTTTAGTGTTTTTGTTTTTGCATTTAAAAATCCAAACTTTCAGATTTGAAATTTCATATAGCTTTTGGGTTATATTTTTCTGTTTTTCAAGCAACGATCACTTTCATCTGCCTTCTGTCTCAACAGGCAAATCCACCTTTTTATATTTACAGACTTTTTTGTAGCCTGCTAAGTTTGATTTTATTGATCCCCATCGATTCATTCCGCATGAGTTATTTCTTGGAATAAGCTGACTTTGATCTATGTGTCCAAAGGGTAGATTTAAATGCCGGCCATCTTTTTTTAACCAGTCCACACTAATATTTTTATGATAAAAAAAATAGATAACATATGGCGAAGACTCAGAGAGCAATTGAAGCTCTCCGACTTGTTGACCACATATAAAAATACAAATTCAGTAGAGAAGACTGAAATAACACTAAAGGTTACAGGAATGTTTTCTTGCTAGAGGACTTAATGCCATTTCCACAAAGCCCAAAGGAAGTTCTGCTTTTCCACTGATGAGATTCTTGAAAACAAACTTGACATATATGTTGGGAAAAAGTACAAAGCTTGTGACTTTGTAAACTACACTACGAGAAAAATCGGGGGAAAGTTGTCCCAAGCGTGTTGATATAATAGGATGGGAATATTTTGATCTGTTTATTTAATTAACATTTCACAAGAAGAAAACATAGACAGATTGAGCTCATCCATAAACACATGCACAGTTGTGCTCCATTTTCAAGTGGCTGCCGCAGTCCATTGTTCTGCTTCATCGGACCCATTTCAGCATACTTCTAAACAATTCAAGTCAATAAAAATAGGGCAACAATTAAGGTTTATTTAGTCAAATGTTAATGACATATGGCTGCTTTATAATCTCTAAAATGAAAAATAAGCAAATGACAAGAATTTCATGCAAACATTTTACTTTCAAGTTGGCGCAAGATCTTATTCAATGATGAGTTCATTTCAGAAAACAAATTGTAAAAAAATCTAAGATATAGTTCTTACATAGAAGGAGGGGAAACACTGCAGGTTTAATCACTGGGAAGAGTGATTAGGAAAGTAGAGGCAGGTGTGGAAAGTGTCTGAGCTGAACAAAGACAGTCACTGAAGTGTCTCTGGAGAGTTTGCTTTCCCCCCCTGAAATCCACTTATGTGATGCCCTTTAATGAAGTTGAACAACGATGCAACTGCACGAGAAGTGTAGAAATGCCATCCAATAATCTAACCGTCATGTTTTTAGAACAACGTGTAGCCCTAATCATTTTCTAACTGAAATGATTATAACTAACGCCCTCTAACCCTTACCAAGTGATGTTCTATGCTCCATAATTTTTGTTTTTTAAAATGATTTATTTAATTATTTATTATTTTTTCCCAACATTTGATATTTTGTAAACCCGATAACAAATTTACCAGTTACATAAATGACTGTAGTTAGTGATCGAGGCAACTGCTCCCTCCTGACTTTTGTAGGATAATTACAACACGACAACTGTATTTTGTCTTGGAAGTACATTAGCACTATTGTGAGTCATTTTAAAAGGTATGAAAAACAACTAACTGTGTGTCCGTATTGATTAAAGGATTGGCAACAAGCAGCAGCCCTTTCATCCTGTTTGTTACCAAAGTTTATCACAATCTGCCCAACACTGAGTCAGTTCCCATATGACACCATGAGATAATTACACTTGATAATTACATTTGAAAATGTGGTAGCCTTTCAAAATGATCATTGAAAAAACTAACCTGCCCACATTAGATTTCCTTCTTTTGTTTTGAAACACAACTCTCCCAAACGTCTGGATTGATGAATGTCACTTGTTCCCAAGGCAATTCGACTTTTATAGGGTTCTTGTGGATCGATTGGAAGACTTGAAACTAGTGGAGTGCTTTGACTTGCTTCAAGGTATTGACATAGAGAGCAAATCACAGAATCGTAAAAGTGAAAATCTAATTTCCTCCTCAAAAAAAGTACACATTTTAATCTCTGCAGTTAAATGGTTTGCCTCAATGTCCTCTATGGTGTTTTTATAGACTTTTTCATTTTTCAGACAATTGAAATTGGAATTTTAAGGTAACGTTATAAAATAATCATAGGAATATAATTACAACAAAAAAAATCCTAAATTCTTAAATCACCATTAAAGGCAGTTACCACAGAAAGAACTGCTTCAGTGATTATTTTCATCTCTGCATTCCTCCTGTAGTACCCATGGTGGATTGATGTTCAGGGACATCAAAAGTAATGGAAATAGAAACAGCTCAATACGGGATCCATTTCTATGAAATTGGACTATTGCACAAGTTGTAACTGTTGGTGTCTTACAGTGTTACAGAGCTGAAAAGGCCGGCCCATTTGTCATTATTTCTTAATTTTGACAACTGCAAGTCACATGACTTCACACGACCGTGGCTACAAATCAGCCCAAATGGCCTTGAGTGAGTAGAGATAGGGGTGCATATTCACCATCACTGCGGAGGTACAGTCTTCAGCCATGACCCATTATTTTTGGCCAGTGGAAAAGAGAAGTGTGCCAGCGTGATTAATGGTCATGATTACCTACTCAGAAAATGTGGTTTTCTGGCCCAGCAGCTTCGCTTTTATGACTTAAACCTGGGGCAAGATGTTTTGTCATGCAGGGAAAGGTGCACACAGACAGTGTGTGGCAATGACCAGCATGTTGTAGATAAAATGTCCTCCATCATCTGGTTTGATGAAAGAGGTAAAAACCTTATGTCGATGGAAATTTTGGCCGTGGTAGGTTTGAGACTGATATCAAATCTAAATGTTACTGTATTCTTTTTTAAGCTGAGCGCAAAACAATTTAACTCAGTTAGACGGTGCCAGGAGTTGCAGAATACTGTGGTTAGAATATGTCTGAAAATGTGACAAATACCTGGTCTGGATCTATAATCTCCGACTTATAACACAGAGCAAATGACTGAGCCTCGAGTGATCTGCCAGCAAAGCCACGAGTCCCATCCTGATACTATGCAGTTCCTACATGTCTCACAGCATCGGCATCCTCTTGAGTGGGCACGGAAGCACTTGAGCCTCTGCATATGTTCTGTTCTGTAGGTTTTCTTGCATTTGTAGCCATTTCATGTTGTGGAGGTCTCTGATGACACTCCTTATCATTAACCTAGAGGTAATTTTGGCCAGAAAACCTGCAGCACTATTCATTTTGACTCAGCACTACCTCATCTCCAACAGATGACTCTTTGTTTACCTCCAAAGGTTAGACCCTCTAAAAGGTCACAACTCTGTGTGACATTTCCCTCAATTACTTATTTGGCCCTACGGTTTTGATGAATATCAACAAGTCTTTGTTTGCCTCTTGGAATTACTTGCTCATTAAGCCAAAAACAGAGTTTGTCTGTGATTAAATTCAACTGTTAATGAGGAATGCAGACCCGTGATTAATCAACAGCACAAATGAGTGGGCTTGTTGAGACTGGAACAAAGCCATGTTTGTATTTGTCCAAGCTTAAATTTAAGTATTTCAACTATATCAACAGCTTAAAGTAGAATTACCAGTAAGATACAACTGACCCAAAAAGTCACATTAAAAGAGCAGAAAATAGAATCATCAAGTTGGGGAAATATACCAAGGCCTAACTACTCTAATGATCTTCCATTTGCTTTTTTTGGCAAGGGAGTAACATTTTTTGTGGCACTAACATGATCATCCATCAATATGCAGCTGAAAATATGAGGTCCTGAGGTTGTTCAGGGGGAGATTGTTGAAGGTGAGAAAAGGTCCGAACTGGATGATCAACAACCTCGTAAAACTCTGGAGATTCAGTCATTTTTTTAGCACTGTGACCTTAAGATCTTAGTTATTGCTCCTTTTGAATATGCCAGTGGGCTCCCATGACAGTGAGTTAGAGCAGATGATTCAAAACTACCAAAGACAAAGTCAATTAGAGGTAATGCATCTGAAATTAAGATAACCATTCCATCTTTATCTAAATGCAAAGTTGCTGCACACAGCTGCAAAGAAGATTTTTTTTTTTTCAAATCTCAACATTCTTGATATGCATGCCTTAATATTGCAAAACTCACAAAATGGTTTACAGACACTGGCATTTTATCAAAATGCGATGGTTAAGCTCTGCTACTGCCCGAAGTATCCAATTTGCAAGTGAGTAGTTTAAATATAATAGCAGTATATGATGCATAATAAATACCTTATGAACCATGTAAGGAGCATTTAGTAACAGTTCAATTCATCATTATCCGACCAGCATAAGGCCCTCACACTGCAAATATGCCGCTGCTGCTTCTACCAGTTCACAGAGGAGTAAAATTCCGTTACATCTCCAGTCTCTTTCATTTTGGAATGGATAAACTAGTCATTTCTGTGCAGACTCAAGCATTCCTTTAATGACTGGCAGCTTCTGTGTTGCTGCCAGGAAGCCCAATGCAGCAGCTCAGCTACGGCTTTATGCGCTACTTAGCCACTTGGGCAATGGGGTTTGTTACTGCTGTGCATCTGGTGTGTAGCCCCACTGGCTTCACCCTTTCCTGTGCTTTTGCACATTTCCTCTTAACTACTTGTTTGTATTATTACTTTTTCAAAAGCAGATATTTTCTGATATAAACCATCAACAGAGAAGGGATTTCTGTCTGAACCCTTTTTAGTGGCAGAAGTGAATCAGATGCGCCTACAGGCTGTGATGGAACTGGTCTGTGGTTTTATTAGTGCAGAGCTTTTGGGACTGTGAAAAGGGCAACTGTCGAAAAATATGAAGAAGAGATCAACATACCTTCCCCAGTTTGATAAATATCATTGTGTTGATGCGTTTAATTCTCAAGCACAGGCCTGATCCAGACACTGATGCTCTGATGTCCTGGGTATTTATATCCCATACAGTGGATTAATACCACATTGCTAAACAGCGTAGTTAGAATCAATAGAATCAAGGCAAAGCAAGATTGACGGAATTTTCCTATTATTGCTCATTATTATTCTGAGCTTTGTCTTCTTTGAAATGAAAAAAATGTCCACTGGCTCCAGAAAAAACTTGAAACTAAAACGTATCAAAGAGAAGATCATTTATGTGTAAATAAGACTTTTTTTTCTCTTTTTACAAAATCGTCCTGCTGAACAGCTACATTTATGACTGTAGTCAATAAATTACATAAGACATACATTATCAGAGATAACTGCTGAAGACTGCAAGGATCCATTTAGCAGCTCATACATGCATCAATTGCCACTCCTTTGCAGTTAGATGTAATCATCCGTAGGATTATACTGCAGTCATATCAACTTTTATGACCACTCTCTCCTTTGTTGTTTAAAGCATTGACTAAACACATAATTGAATTCTATATATTAGCACATTTGGACACTGTATGATGTGCAGTGAAGTGCATATGTGATTGTAATCCCATAATGTTAAAAAAAAAGATGATATTATTCTTGAATGTTAGAAAAAGCCCTCTTTATCCTGTCAAACCATTTGTTTGTGTTAACCACATTATATGGACCGTGAAGTTAGAGTCTGTTGTAACGGCTACACTGTTAGGTTCCCAATCCCATCATATAGTGTAATCACATCTGAGACATTCATTTTCATTTGAAGCACAATGTAGATTACAAACTATCTGCTTTACTGGTTCAATACAAGATTTTCTGGACAAGCTATTTCAGTTTTCACATAAAATTAGAAATGTTCCATTCTGTAGAAATCATGCATGTGAAATGTTATGTCTTAATTATGTCCATATGTCAGGAGGCAACTCTTCTTGTTTGGTTTTCATTGAAGTTGAAGTTGATTTAGACTATCAAATTTCTCAATCAAAAGTGTAAACAAAGTCCAAGAAAACCATCTACTCCATCACTATCCCCCTTTCATGAAATCAATAGAAAATCCTGCTTCTTAGGGATGTCAAGATTTCATTTATTTATAAAAACTTGGGCATCAGGATGAAAAATTCAGATTTAAAATATAGTCCCAAGTGAGATTGCCATACAAAAATAATATCGACAAAACACTGGCAGTGGGACAATTTTTAATTTCAGCATGACATTTTAGGCAAAATAACCCTGCTTTACTTTGGTGATTGAGGGTAATATTGCAATAGACTAAATTTTTCAGATTGATGTCAACGCTCTGTCGAACGAGTCTGGTAGCTTTGCAAAGAGTGCACCAACAGAACAACAGTAAGTAGAAGGAAATCTGATCTCTCTTTTTTAAAACAATCAGCACAGGCTGTTAAATGAGGCCTTGATGGCGAGTGAGGGTTCTGTGAGATTCGATTGGTAATTTCTTTCTTAATTCTTTCTTGCACACAAACCTCACTGGCTTAAAGTAATGGATCCCTGCAAAGATAAATCCAAACATGAATTATTGCTATGAATCTTGAAATATTGAATTTTCTCAATAATTTCTAGAATCCACTTACTCACACACACAAGCATATATATATATATATATATATATATATACAGTATATATAAATGTGTGTATGTGAGTATATGTGAATTTTTAGAAATTTTTAAGAAAATTCAATATTCACACACATATATATATATGTTTATATATATATATATATATATATATATATATATTTTAACAGTAGTATAATAAAGGGATGCAAACTAAGTCCCTCATGCAATACCAATCAGAATGGCGCAGACTAATCGAAGGGCAAATGAAGCTGACTGGCTTCTTTCCAACTTGAGTCTTGACAACACATAATAAATCACGGGCATTGCCTTTAAAGTGCTGATAATGCTATTTCACCATTCTGAAACTATCCTTCTGAGGTTTGGGTTCTGGGGTGGAAAATGAATGTGACGACTGAAACTTTAATTATTTGCACATAAATTGGAATCATTATGAGCTGCCTGTGTCTTAGACCAACGTCTAGGGCAAGGAAACGAACATGAAAGTCAAGGTCACATTAGTTATGATTAACTGCCACTTTCAGGCATAATGATCTGTTACCTTTATACTCAGTTTTATATGGATGTTTTATTAATCATGTATACTAATCAAAGGACTGTTCTGCAGAAAATTTCTGTATTGATGGACAGTTATCGATACAAAGTGCAAAAGAGGCAAAAGCCCCTCCATGACATAATTGATATTCCAAGAGTGTCACCTGAGGCGTTTGTGGGGTAACTTCAGGAACCTTTAGATAACTTCAAGAAAAAAGGTCTCTTTGTCACTTTTAATAATTTCCCTCTTCAGTGATTGCCCCCTGAAGTCTTTCAGAAGCCTAAACAGTTCCCAGCATATTACTCATAAAGCTCTAATGATTGTATCACTCATATGTGGAACACTGGACTGTTCTGCAGCCCTTTGACTCTATCACTGTTGATCCCCCTCAAGACATTAGAATGAACTCTAATGAATTATTCCACCAAAACCCCTGCTGTGAGGTAGTTAAAATTGGCACGCTATGGGCAGTAAAGGAGCCAAATGGTTTGACATGTCAAGTGAAAAAAGTTGTTGGATTTTGACTGAAGTCTGTCATTTCTCATTTAGTTCTATTAAAACAAAGACCTTAAGAGGGGAATTGGACAAAATATTTATATAAATATTTAATAAATGCATGAATATCCTTTCTTTTTTTTGGAGATAATTTGGTTAAAAGCATTTTGTTTACAATCTTATTTTTCTACATGACATTTGATATGACAATAATTCATGCAGCAGTCGGATGATGTTACTCTTAGCCGGCCACTTTTGAAGATATGAAGTGTAGTGATGGTTCCCTTCTCTCCATTTACCTCGATTAAAGGGGGTTATGGATGAAGGAAACCTTCAGCCTCCCATATTCAGTCGCATCGGTCATTAGAATAGTAAAAATCTATCATAGTTGTGGTTTGACTCTTAGATGTTGTATTTCTGTTGTGATTAAAACTAAAGTTTGGTTAAAGGCAATGTTAACATCTAAAAATTGAATATTGAAATCTAGAGAATAAATCCAATTATACAGACTGCAAACTATTTGGCATGTGGGCAACTTGATCTTATTCTCAAACATGATGCAACGAGGTAGCAATGGGAGCTGAAATTAAGCAAATCTGAAGCAAGGATTAAGCCAGTGGACCACCAGTATCCCCCTGTCCACTGACCGTTTACACTATGCAATGAAGGTCTTATTTTGACTGAATGAACTACAACAAAGGTAAAAGAGAAGTGGAAATTATATCTCTGAGAGGGCCTGCGATGTTGTTTTTTTTCTATTGTCAGCAATTGCAGGTGAGTACGTCTATCCTCTGATGCAAGCCTGTATTTTTGGATTGCAAAACAACGGATTGCCAAATCAAATCCTATTTGTAAACTCCACGCCACCAAACATATTTCTTTGTCGGATGGCTGATGTCATACAGAGCTTAACCGTTTTACATTTGTTACAGTGTTAGAAGCTGTCAAATGTAGAACCAAAGAGCTTTGACATTGCTGTGTCTACGTTCAAAGCAGCATTCATATGCACACAAAATGTGGTCCGGAAAAAATCTGAAGAGTTATTTATTTTTTTAACATGTCTGACTATTTTTACTTCATTCATATTTTGAATTTATAACCTTCCCAAGAGACAGCAGCTTCATCATTTTCACCTTGGAAAAGCGTGGGACAAGACACTTTAGAGAAAAATGTCCCTGATGAGCACAGAAAAGGCAGGAAGTAAAAAACACATTTAAATGATCACCTCCACCTGCATTTACCCAATGTGTGCTTTGCTCGCTCTCTGTCAAGATTCATGACAATGTTCATAAGAATTTGACTCGAAGATGGGTGAAAAAGAAATCTAATAAGATAAAAAAATATGCAAAAATCTAAGCAGGTCGGAATGGTGGCAGACGCTGAGACAATATAGTAAAAAGTAAACTGAAATTAGATAGCAGTAAAATAGGGAGCAGGAAAGGACAAAATGAACTGATAAGAGAAGATAAGTTATATGACTAAAGTTGTTGGAAGAGTAGACAAACAATAAGCATGACCTGCTAAACTGACTCTATAAAACATGAGCATCTGAAATAAAGGTTGAGCCGAATGTCTAAACTTTACTATACTCTCTTGTGGATGCTTGTGAACAGTTTGAGCATTCCTAACTTTCATGTAAAATAATCATTTTAACAACTTTCAAGCCTCAGAATGTGGAATTGATTGTTTTTTTTTTCTCCCTAGCTGTGCATTTGTTTATCTGGATGAAGTCACGGCGACAGTATGTCAATTTCAGGATCAATTGTTGGCTCTTTGCCTCTGGCCTCTGCATTACATTACCATAGTAATGACTTTTTGACCCTCCCTTTTCTTGAAGAAACTTTGTACTCCCAGTTGGAGACACAAATGGAATATCTGACAGTCATTGGTGCTTGTTTGTAATAGATTATTCTTTGCAGGACTAAGTGTATTCACATGTCAAGTGGCATAAATGACAGTCCACTGAGTGGTTGTCCTGAACAGGAGGTGTTCTTTAAAATATGCTTTTTCTTCCACTAAATATTTTCTTGCGGGAACTACAGCTCTTTATCTTCGGTGTATCACTGTAAAGATGTTTAAGTCAAATGCGGTATGAATAACGTTTGGTGAATGTATTGTGTATAAATTACGAAAAGATAGATAAGTAAAAGTCTTAGAAGAGAACATAACACATTTGCCAAACGATCATCGTTAGTAACATTTATATACATCATGATGGTGATGAAACATACCATAAGTATACATTAATTTTATTTTATCAGTGGAGTAAAAACAAGATTATAATTTATATCATGGATATACTGTTAGGAAAAGATGTGTTTTGTGGGGTGTGCATCGAAAATAGGTCCAAATCCTAACCTGTCATAGCTCTTTATACATAGATCCTGCAAACTACCCCTTGACTTAAGCTGTAACGCATAATCACAACCATGTATCTGCTTTTTTAAATTGTTTATCTTACCCAGATTGTGTGGATCTGATATAAGGTAAAAGCTAAGAAGATTGCTTTAATCTAACTCTCTCAAAAATCCTTGCAACCTTTAAACTTTAATAAATCAAATTATCTAAAACAAATGAAGGTACACTGTACAAACTTATCTTAAGTGTCTGTAATTCCCAACCTTTTTTTAACTCTTTTAAAAAAAGGAAGCAGAACAAAACATACCACATGATTAAAAGTTCTCCTAGAGGTAGAAATTAAATTTCCTTATAGCTAGAATAAGGTCATAACATGATTAAAAGCCTATCCTTTTACAGCAAGGCCACCAATATACAGTCGTAGGAAAACAGTCCAGTGCAGCTCTGGCACTTGGCAGTTGGTCTTCATACACGAGTGAAAACCCTTCTTTGCTGCACACTTAACAAGCATGCTCAAAACTACATGGGTACTATTTGATTTCATACAGAGCAGATTTGTTTAATTTATTCTTACCGGAGCTGACGTCGCAGCAGCTGTTTCACCTTAGAAAGTCTTTGCTCTGACCATGTGACAAAATTGCTGAACACCTCAAGAGAAAAAAAATGCTGTATGTGCATATATTTGACTTTTTATTAACCATACATAGATGTGCAAAACTGTTCCAATGTCTGACACAGAGAAAGTGTTGTACTGTGTAGCAGCTATGTCGGTACTGTGACAGAAGGCAGTTTGTGTAGTTTTTGCAGTTGACAACGTGTTGGCTGAGAACATACAGAGAGAGAGACCCACATTTTCGAATAAATATATAAATAAGTGGATCCTCTATTCACAGATGGCTGAGAGGCTGCCATGCAAAATGTCCCTCAGGATACAAAGTTGTCTTCACTGCCAGGCAGAAATTTGGCATTTTAGAATCTGTCAGTGAGCTTCATTTGCTCGCATGGCATCCTGAGCTCTTATACATGATCGTACAACTGTAGAGCCCCCATTGGATTAGGTTAAGTCCAGCCTAGACTCGTTGCAATCGAGGTACGAGTGAAAGTTTGTGCTTGAAAATCTAGATGGTGGCATAAAACACTTTGATGGCCGGCATAGAAAAACAAAATGTTTAGTTCGAGGAAGAGCTGTTTGTCGGGCTACGATAATTCGTCGGGCTACAGCAATTCTTCCTGTTATTGGACAAAAGTCAGCATCCAAAGGCAGACAAATATTTTTGCTATGTTCACATCAGTGTTTGGACAGATGTCAAAAGCCAAAGACTCACAAAGCACTTTAATTTGTTTTGTAATGTTAACCTGCAGATTAAGTGTCTGTCTTTTGTGTCTTTGAGGGATTAATCATCTGTTATATGTCACTGACCATGGGATCAAATAATTGATATCCATGGTTGCCAGTACCTTGCAGATTTTGTTCCATTTACTCTGGGGTGACTCAAAGGCAGCAGATACAAGGAAAAAAATGTTTCACCACAATTTTAAAATCTTAAAAGATTTCTGTACTTTAGTTATATCCAACAGTGCATTGTCCTTGTTTCTGAGAGGATCTCAAAATTCCGTGCCGTCCTAAAGCATTACCTCATGTCAATTTACACCAGACCGACTGGCCGATTGATTTACCTCAGACAGATCAGACAGATCAATGCATTTTCGAATTCAGAACTATCAGAGGTGTTTTAAGTGTTAACTCTAAATATTAAAATATACCATCAGCCTCTGATTAATGAAGCTAAAGTTTAAGGGAAAGTAAAAAATGCTGTCAGTTAGAGGTCATCACCTTACAATAGACCATGTCATCATGTGAGCATTACATTATTTTATGATATTTTTTTCCAGCTGGATGTTTGTCACAGAACTTCATAAAAGCTACATGCTATTTTAGGATGTATTTAAATGTCATCAGCATACAACTTGATAAAAATGATCTCAAACTTAAAAAAAATCCCATATATAATATTTGACCCAGAATATGGAGGGTGGTCAAAAGAATAAATGAATGGTTTGGCTGGGTCAGTTCTGCTTAAATGAGGTTCTGTAACAGAAACTGCAATTAATGCATGTATGCACATTTTAAACCAGAAACTGGCTGAGATACTAAATAAAGTCAGTCTGGCAATGAGTCAGCTCACTAGTGTACCAACTACAGTAAATGACAACGAGGGTGCCATTTGAAATTAATTAATGCCAAATTTAAAGAGTGTCACACATAAGCATAAGTCTGTATTCACAGTGAAATCAGTGTGAGATAAAATGTGTTCATCCTGTTGCTTGGATGTATTTCATATTCATTATAACTGCTGAACTATAGATAATCTCCAGCTGTGCTTTGATAAATACGTGATAAATGAGCAAAAGGGAAAGGATTTTATTGAGCAATTTACTCTCATTAAAACAAATATAACTCAAGTGATAAATTAACATTATATTTTATATCACACTGGCTTTGAAATTAGTTTTTTTTTAACCTGTTTTTGTTCTCATTTCTACAGGCCTCCCAAAGAACATCATCACTAAACCTTCAGATAATACAAAGGGATGATCAGACATTCAGAACATTTTCACAGGGTCATTGTGACATTTTGGAACCAGACTAGATTAACATCATACAGAATTATATCGTAAGTCCATGTTCACTCTCTCTTAGTTCCCTTTTAGTTTTGATGCAATTTCTTAGGTGTTTACAGTCAAATGTGTTGTGATAACGATATGTATGTGGATATATGCATGCATAATATGCACCTATCGAAATTCTTATAGGCAGACATACCTCAAGGTATATTGCCTCATATTTTCAGTTTGAGTCCAGGGGGGAAAAAATGGATACAGTATCCCCTTTGTGATGTGAAGAATCAGCTAGTCAACATTCTGTCAATTATGGTTTTGTGATTAAAAGAAGTCATAAATCCAATAATTAGTTTTCAAATGGAAGGCAATTTGTAGATACAATCAATTTAAGATACTTGACATCCATTATCAATCATAAAATAACCACACTTTCTGCCTGCATTGTGTTAATTATTGTTTAAAACATAATCTGACTCATATTGCAGTAGATTACAGTACACTTGGTTATTTGTGATTCTATTACATTTCCTGGATTGTAATCGACATGATTATAAGGCAGTGGATATATTTTTTCTATTACAGATATTCCTGCATCACTTAAACATTGAAAAAAATGGAAAACAGCAACATGATGAATAATTTCCTGCACTGAGGTCCAAACAGTGCTTTATTATTTCTGCAGGTCCAAATATATATTATTTTGATTCATATTTAAAAGACGCACGGCATTCAGAGAAGAATGCCTGCCAGATTGTCTTCTCAGGGCTTCCAGAGGAAATGAAAATGAAAGGCAGGGCAGTGGATGTGAAAAAGAACACAAGTTAAAAATGCTAATACGTGTTGTGTTTGTGGAAAATACAGTCTTGGCAGCTGCTGAGGCAGAAGTGCTTGAAAATGTCCAATCTGTCTCAGGCTCAAATGGAAGAAAAACACTTGCATAAAGGACAGAAACAATTGGATCTGTTAGCACTTTGTGTTAGAAATCTCTTGCACGTATGTAACCGATTTCACAGTGTGTAAGTTGCTTTAGAGCAACATCGGTTTAAATCGTCTTAAAACAGCATTAGAATGTATTTACTATCTAATAATCATGGAGCTTAGGAGCATGAGGTCAAATTGGAAATCGTGTGAATGGTGTTTTGTGACTCCTAAATTATAACATTTGGATTCAGTTTCTTTGTGGAAATCCATGGGTTTAATCAGGATTTTTTTTCTGTAGTTCTGACTTTGGATTAATAGATTGTGATTTGAGATTTACTTTACTGTTAAATCTCCCTCATGATTGTAAACTAAAACCAGGACTATATATAATGAGTCATAGTTTCCCTTATGAAAACTGTCAGCAGTTATGTTAAAGTGTGGTATTAATACAATTTCAGTGATTCAGTAGAATTAATGCTCCTGCATTATCTCTACCTATCGTTTCCTTATGTTTCTGTGAGAAGCTCTTGGTTAGGTTTTGCTTCAGTTTAAGGTTGCTCAGACATTAGTGAACACTGACAGAGAGGTTCAGTACCATTGATTTTCATTTTTGTGCAGAAATCATGTTCAGATAAGCAATCTAGCTGCCATAATGAGGATGATTAACTATGAATGATGCTCTTTTTATCCTGCAATTTTTATTCTATTGATCAAAATATTTAAAGTGAGAGAGGCAACTGCATGGTTTAAAACCATTTTAATACCATTCTTGATTGCTAATTCATTCTTAGGCTTTTCTTTAGATAAAAACTCATACTGGATAGATGGTTGGAAATATGAAAGAATAAAAAAAGTATTTCTGGTGATAAAATAAACCATATATTAGGTGTAAAATAGTCAAGCAATGATTACATTTCTCACTTGTAAGCTGTAACTGCTTCCATTTGACCATGCAAACATATCGAGCACAGCTTTAAAAATTAAACTTGCCAAGGGATGAAAATCAATAATACACATTATGCACACTGTGTATAACTGATGGGATAGAAATAACATGGACTTGTGGGAGGAAAAACGATGGGACAGAGTGTATCCATTTGCATGAAAAATTTGACTGTTTATGGATTCATTCCACTGGGGAGGCTTTTGATGGATGGGGTTTAGTATGAGATGAGTGGCAGTCAGTCACTTTCTGCATTCCCCTACGTAGGTAAAGTACATAGACAATGTGAAGCACAGTTTGACCAGAGAGCAAAGAAGCCAGTCTGCTAAATATTCGCAAAACATTATAAAATTATGCATACATTTAAAACTATAGTCTGTATCAATGCATAATAAACAGTAGAAAAAACACTCAGTAATTTCTTCCTTAAAACAAATAAGCGCAGCTGTTACAATGCTGTTTGAGAAAAAGGTGTGGCAACACTGCAGTTAAATACTAACTGAAAGTTGTACACAAGCATGACTGCTGGTAAAAAATGTTAAGAAATCTGCTCATAGCTATTCAACATGTATCCTGACAAGTATATAATCTACAAAAATGTGATCATATCACATTTTGTTAGACTTATCCATAAATAAACTAATAATTGGGGCTACTTACATCTATGAACAACTTCTTTGTGAAAAGTATTTTGATAACATAGTAGGGGAAGCAGTTTATGGAGTTTTTGGGGGGAAAAAGTGTATTTGCTATAGTTCACATTATCGTCATGGGTGTTGTTATGCTCTACAAATGTACTGTGATCATTTTGACCTGACCACAATGTTCCGGCTTGAACCAATATTCTACTTTGCTTCTCTTTTGAGGATCAAGCGGCGGTATCATCATCATCTGGCCATCTAAAAAGGTTTGCACTGACCCAGTAAAAGAGCTAAATGACCTTTAGTCTTTGATTCCCAAACTAATAAGGCCAAAGGATTAATGCACTGTGCCTTTGACCTAAATGTAGAGCTTCCTTTTTCTAATAGCTCAAACTCAACGACCTGCCAGACCAAAAGCAATAAGTCAACTCCGGAACTTTCCTTCTGGGTCTCAGCTTTTGCTTTGATGGATGTTGGCAGTTGAGTTCTGATCTGCCAAAACCAGGATTTCTTTTTTTTTCCTTTTCTTTTTTTTCTGAGCTTCCTCATGTCATGCCCTACTGTCAGTGCCTCTGTGAGATATTGATGGCAATTATCTCCTACAGAGGTGGTCACACAGAGGGTGGGTGTCTGGTGACAACTTATTACATCACACACAGCAGCCCATCTTAAAGTGATAATCTGCAAGGCACAGAGGTTATGGAAGCTTTCTACTGTTTCGGTCTTTGCTGTGGAGCATTGCCACTGTCATCCCTAAAGGTTCACCACTTGTCAGTTGAATTCAAGTTAGTAGAATATAGCCCTTCATTCACTCTTCATAATATTGTTTCAATAGATGGCAGCACTATTGTCATTGTGCACTTTGAGCTTCTTTTTGTTCCTGCTAAGGTTAAATATACCCGGATTTCCATAACTTTGGTTAACTGTGCTTATTTTTACACAAATTATGACCAACTATGTCAATTTAAAAGGGAGCAAATACCCGGAAATGGCAGTTTTATATTGCCAAAGAAAAGAGAATATTTGAATTTCTGAATATCTCAAGCAACCAATCAAAAAACCTTTTTGTGGTGTTTTCTAATCCAATTGAATGATAGAGATTGATCAACAGAGTTCTTCATTCTAAGGAAATATTTCACTAATATAGAGAGTGAGAATCTATAAATTGATATACAAATTCTGCTGGCCTTGACTGTCTAGCCTTATCCGATGCCACAGCCAAGAGTGGGAATTCTATAAACTTTACTTGCATGAACTCCCTTCCGAGCACACACAGATGCTTCAGAAGCCGGAGGTCAAAACAAATTGTAATGCCAGGAGAAAAGATTAGAATGACAAAGGAGAATGGCAGTGAGTCGAGAGCTTCGGGGAGGACAGCAGAGATGGAGATGCTAAATAATGACTCTCTTGTGGATAAAACTTAGGCAAGGCAAGACAAGGCAAGTTTATTTGTATAGCACATTTAGTGTACCATTGTGTAAGATAATGAAAAGCACTTTACAAAAAGTTTAAATACAGAAAGCCAAGAAAGAAAATTAATCAACAAAATAAATTAAATAGATTAAAAATGATGGCTGCAGATAAAATGCATTCAGTTGTCATATGCACAGCTAAATAGAACAATTGTCAAAGTTGTGGCCTGTCTCACCTCTTCTGGAAGACTGTTCCAGATTTTAGGAACATAAAGATGAAATAAGGCCTCTTCTTGTTTGGTTCTGACAGCAGCAGGAGACCACTATCTGAGGTTCTCAGAAGCTGTATATATATATATATAAATATATATATATATATATATAAATAAAAATATAAATATAACCTCTACTAAAAGAGGAAGACAGAGTGGAGGGAGGTAATCATTACATTTTAGAGGCCGCATGAAGAAAAGGAACACATAGTGTTAAGAAAGTAAAGATACCCAGCATCAGTGTATTTCTTAACACATAGGAAACAGCAAGTATTTGCGTGACGGACATCCCGCTGAGCTCTCTATAACTATATATCCTGCAGGCCCACTATGCACTCATATAGATCATTTAAAGTGTTAGTTTTAGCTTAACATTTACATTTACTGTATATAATGCAAAGTACAAGACAGAAAGTACAAATTTGACATTGTTTTTACAAACGTGGGGTCCACAGTAGAATATACAGGAAGGCCAAAGTAAATGCAGGAGCCTTAGGTGCATTCAAGACCCATGAAATTTAATTAATAGACAACCTCCATCTACTGCTGAAGGCAGGTTAAAAGAAGGTCAGGCCTATATTTTCTGCTCATCCAATATGAGTAATAAGGTTATTAATCCCTTTACATGACCCAGAAGTAATGAATGCTCCGTTGTACTCCTTTCAAATGAAAAGAGGAGTCAGACTATGAACCTGGAGAGTCATGTTTCTGTTAGAGTAGGGAAGTAAAAAGAAGAGAAAAAGAAAGTAGATAAGAGGAGGAGGGATTTCAATGGAAGGGGAATTTCAAACACATATCTGTAAAATGATAGCATTTGGTTAGTGAAATGGCAAATAATAGAATAATTAGAATCTCAATCTTGATTGTAATGGTATTAGCTGATATGGTATATTTAAGAGGCTCAGGAGGAACAAAATGATCTTTTGGGTAGCTGCTTTATTAGACACAGGCACAAAAACATGCTATAGCTTTCATTAAAAGATGGGGTGTGCCAGATTGAGATTAAGAATATATTAGTTCGCAAAAGTAGTTCAGGTGGTTTTTATCGGCAATACTAAGCGCTTAAAAAATTTCCAAAAATCATATAAAAAGGCTGAATATCTAAACGTATTGGTATATTCAACCAGGTGATTAATAGCTCCAACTCCAGTTGATTAGGTTTAGCGCCTAAACCTAACCAGGATGGGAATTGTTATACAGAAGCTGTTATAAAGCAGAGACATTACCATTAAAGAGAGAGGGGAGAACAAGGATGTCCGAGTGAACAATAGTGAAAGAGAGGTGAAATGATTAAAAGGGATGAGAAGAAGCAGTTGTTGGTTTTTAATCCTGAACTTGATACATATGGTTGAAAGTACCAAAGACACTTATCCACCCCGTTTGTTGTTCTAATGTAAGTTTTAAGCTTGCTTAAGTGAATACCTCAGAACAATACTTGCTCCCTTTATAAGAATAATTGTCATAGCGTGTCTTAATTACAAGCACTGATACTAAAATCGTCAAAGTTTTTATTTGAATAACAACACAAACAGTACAATTAAATTGATTAGTCTGTTTGGCACCATTGTTTTAATTGGATCTATAGAAAAAGTTATATGTATTGTGGACAAAAAGGATAAGAAATAAGGCCAAGACTTTCAGAATGCATATCATATTTTTGTTGTTCACATTCTGATGTAAATTAGCAGTAATCAACTGATTCTCACACTGCAATCTTGATAAAATCCTCTGCAAATAGCCCAACACATAGCTTACCATAACTGTTATTAAACACACAGGTAGAGCCCCTTGTTATGGCCATGTGGACATTCTGGGTAGTGATGTGCGTCCGGGGGAGAGACGACTCTGAACAACATGGTATTTTTGTCAAAACCCCAAAAGGAGATATTAAATTTGAATAAGTGGCATTATTCTGCACACTATTGTTTTGTCCCCCATGTTGGAGCAAGACTGTAGGAATGTGAGCCACTGCCTGTCAGGATGCAACAACAAGGTCAACTGGCGTTTAGCATCACAGCATTACTCAAATGCCAGTAAAACACATTCCTCTGCCCAGGCTGCTGACCTTGTCTTGTTTAATGAAATGTAGTGACCATGCGTAACTTTGCAGCCTGTTAAACATCCTATAGTCTTGGCTGGGAGTAAGGAACAGCAAGTCTGATGCCTGCCTATTGGTCTGTGATGGGAACCTGATTTACCTCCCTTGCAAATGAATGTGCACAAAAACATTTTACATACTGCAGAGCTGGCTGTTTGGAGATGTCAAATGCAGTAATGACAGAGGACATAGTCTGTCAGTGTAAGAGTAAGGGCAGGGTGAAAGGGTTTTGATTGTTACAATGACCAGTTTAATCAGATGTGATGATAGTGCTTCCAAGACATTAATGATTGCACCAACATAATAACACAAAAGGGAAAGGCAAACAACACAATGACAACAGTGAATGTCCAGCCCCTTTCAGCACACTCTCTTATAGACCTTAACTTTTTCACCTTTCCACATGTTATGACAGACGTTAATGCGTCCAAACATAAGCTTCCTCCATCTCTAAATATGATGACTATTTTGGGGGGGGGGGGGGGGGGGGGTTTGATTTACTTGGATGATGACCAAATTAAGGAAACAACACAGTCACAACTGTCAATGAATCCTCAGTGTGGACAAACTGTGCCAGAGCACACTAGAAAGGAGCCATCTTTACACAGTCTGTTCTTCATGTTCAGAGGAAATGAGTAGGAGCCAATGTATTATAGAATATTTTTATGTCAGGTATTAAATATTAATCTGTTCATCTCCAGAAACTCTTATCAATCTTAACTGATCTACCACAGGGTGGTGCCAAAGTGGCTGTACAAGATGGTATGAGCTTTTTAGAGTAGCTAAACTCTAAAAGTGAAGCTGAAACTGAACCATGTTAGTTCTTTCTCTGTCTAAGATCAGCGCATTTGCAAATATTTATAGATTAAATACTGATATTATGTCGTGAACGATTTTGGAAAGTAGTGGATATAGAATCAGTCTCAAAATTAAAGTATATGAACCGAAACAGGATTAGAGCTGGCGTATTTGTTTTTACACACTGATGCATTTTCACACCATTCAGCAACAACATTAGAGCCACTTACTTGTGAATTGAATAACACTTACAATCTCATTACAGTGCAACACTTTTGTTGCAAACCTTCAGTCTTAGAACTTAAGGTAAAGTTAGTTCTCTTATCAACCATCTGAACGCTGAACACTAGACACTAGACACTAGACATATGGATAAAGTTTACATAAATATACCAAGAGGCCCAAGATAATAACCCAGCTTTCAAACTTTCAAAATCAAATTCTAATGGTGTACCTTAAGAAAATCTGATGCCTGAGGGCCACTCTACTGCACTAACAGGACCCCAAGGAGCATGTCCATATGGGTCAGAGCCTTATGTCCATGTGCTAGATCCCCAAAATATTAGACTAGTTCAGATGCTGTGACTCCTCCATCTGGATGGCTGCTTTACATATTTACCACCCGAGCAAGTGGAAAATGCAACATCGTCTTGGTTAGGTATGTGGTAATCCTTAATCCTAAAAATTAAATGACTATTATTTGCTTGTAGATTACTTTTTGACTATTTTGTCACGAATATTCAATATTCAAATTATGCTATAATGACTCAGCGACAGGAACAGGTCTTTTCCAGTCCCTCTGTCTACAAAGAGGCTCATCTTCAAACCTCTAGACACCTCTACCACAAGGCTGAGAGAGAGGAAATGGTTGGAAATTAAATGAATTGCATGAAATGCATTTGAGTAAGATTTTCTTTTAAATGGTAAAAAAACGTAAATAAAGACAAAAAAAACAGGGATAATCGAATCAGTGACTGTTCCATCATGATCCCAATACATTTTTACAGTTAATCAAAGAAAGAATCAGCTCATAGTTTTCCTGCAGCTATTTTCACCTTCCCTCTCTGGAATAACTATTCTTGTGGTATGTGCCTCATTTGATTGAAACATTAGCCTTGAAAGGGGCCGAGAAAATGTTTGAATGTAATATAATTTAGCCCACTATGTCAGTCTCCTTGATGGCTACATCCATCATTGTCAGCAAAGGCTACATCATTGACGGCCCCAAGGTTTTGCCAAAGGATGCTTGAATTGTGAATGTCTCACTCTGATGTCTCAAATCATTGTGCGGAGGAATAGACAAGTCTGAGTGGAAGTGGCAGGGAACACCATGCCCTGCTTATTTTGAGCAAGGAACATCTCTCAGCCCAGGAACAGTGGTGGTACTCACACAGGAGTTATGAAAAGCCAGAGAGGAGAAAGTTAAAGTTTCTATTTATTTATTTTAGATGTGATAAGAAACTTCAAAGATTGGGTTCAGTACACTATAGGCGTCAAGGTAAGATGGGAGATTCGATGAACTGGCTCATAAAAAGGGTTTGTTTACTGACATTTAAGCTGGGTAATGGCTAAGCGGCCTGGTATTCAGTGGGAGGCCATTTTATCATATTTCATTAGCCTGGCTCATTAGGATCAGATGAAGGCTTGAAATGAGGCATTTCAGCTGAGATTCTTGGCTACTGAGTGATGTCTGTGACTTCCACTCCCACATCAGACTTCAAGTAAAAAGATAACTAAAAAAGCACATCAAAGGCTTTTATCTGCCTTTCATCATGTGGGGGTTGGCAATTTTACAAACCAGTCAATTAGAGCTTATTACTGCCAACATAGTCCTTGTGCTCCAAATTCAGGAGACGGTGTGTATAGTGGGTTATTTATTTGAGTTAACAAAAAGCGAACTTCCTCGTTAGAACTAGTTGATTACATTTTTATTTGATTGAATTAATTAGTTATTTTTTTACAAAACAGACCCTTCATTTTTCCTAGTTTTGTTCACCTGAAGACAGCATAAACAGGACAAAACAAACAAACACAGGAAAGTGACTCAAGTCTGTCAATGACGTGTAAATAAAATGATAAAGCATTTGATTTGCATGGATTAAACGTTATCACAAGACTTTCAATAAAAAAAGGCTTATCTGGATGCTAGGTCCAGATAAGCTCAGATAAAATATTCTTTTTCTGGTAAAATGGTATTTAATCATTTATTCAGATGACCAGTTTCTTAATCAGTTGAACAGGTAAATTGTATGGATTTAAATCAAGTGTAGCATCTGAGTGGGTAGCTTTTGATGGGTACGCAAGATATTGGTCAACAGAAATTAAACAGCAATCCAATCTCACAAAAGACTGTATAATTAGTGTGCTCGTTCATTGTACAGAAACATTGTTTAATAATCAAAACTTCAGTGTTGTAATATTAGAAAATGCTGTACCTAATAAGCTCCAAAATTGTAACATTTGCACATTTTGCATGCATGAGAATGTGAAGGATGAAAATTGATTAATCACAGGTGCGACAACGCTCAATTTCACCTGTGAATATTTTTTTGCTGGTGAGCTCGACAACACACATAGGCGATCACAGGATTATTTTGATGGTAAAAGCAACTTTTTCACAATATCTAATGATATAATGAACACTTACCAGGGGGTAGACATGTCATCCAAGTCGGCTGTGGAGAAAAGACTTCAAAAGAGCGAAAAGCAAGGGCTCACCACAGGGTGCAGACTGTTCAAAAGTCTCATGAAGATCAGCCAATATATACAAACATAGTGGAGCTATATTGTCTTGTCAAGGTCTGCCAAATGTAGCTAAACCGACTGGAAGACATTTCCTATTAGACATACAGGGTTCAAAAGCACTCTGAAATCCACCCAGGTATACTTCAAGGTTAAAATGTTGAATAGTCAGAATTTTCAGCAAATGAAGTCAACTTGCCTAAAGCAAAAGTGAAGGCAGAAAGACACCTGAACAAACAGCTGAGGACAGCTGCGGCAAAGGTCTGAGAACACACCGCAACCTTTTCTGTGGCGCGCAAATGGTTTCAACCTTAGGAGAATTAAAGGACTTTAAGTAATAAAAGGGAGTGTTTCCTTCTGGTTTGTCCAATCACACCTGGGTTAATGAAAACGACATTCCACATTTTAAAGCTGTAATTCCTCAAAACATCCTGTGAAAACACAGTACTGACACACAACATATTCCTTTCTGATGAATGTGGCCACTGAAGATTTTCCATTTCTGTGACTCTTGTCTTATATTCCTTCATCCTTGAAATGTTTTTTTTGGCCCAGTGTGAAACACAGGTGGATTAATGCCACTACTTTGGAATCTTAGTCACATAGCTGAAGCACCAGCTCAAATATTAACATAAATCTAGAGTTTGCCATCTGTCACTGTGCTGACTAATGTCCAGATCCAAAAATCCGCCTTGATTTTTACCCAAATTGATGGGAAAAAGTGGAAAGAGGGAAACATCAGTGAGTACTATCCCACTCCCTGCACAACTCTTATAACCTATGCATATGTCAGCATATTTCACGTACAAGTATGTGGCATATTTGAAAGAATTTTCATGTAGAATGCGCCCATGTTTAAAACAGTTCATGGTTTCCAGTGAGAAAGAAAGTTCTCGTCAAAAGCATGAAAACATAGTTTGCTTAAAACCTAAGAAGTGAAGTGTGAGTCATTGCCCAGGCTGCATGATTCAGTAATCTGCCTGGTATTTATTTAGGAATTAAATATGATTGATGTAGCTCAAGGGAATGACTGCATTCCAGGAAAGTTTGCTTCCTGTCAAAGAAAAAGAAGGCATTAGCTTTATCATTCACATATTTTGAACATACAGTTAAAACTTTTTGGGCCAAAGATCTCCACGTTCAATATTTTCAACGTTTCAATCTTCGAGATTTAAAGAATTTCCCAACAGCTGTCTCATGTTTAATCATGATTAGATACCAACAGTCACAAATGATCAACTGGAGAAGGATAAAGTGTACAGAGATCTGCATGAGAGAGGTTTCTGTGCCTGGGAGTTCAGTCCAAATTAAGGATTAGAACTGTGAGGAATTCTTATGGTTTCACTGCTGGTCGGTTGTTTTCAAAGATGCCTGGTGATACTGTACTACACAGGGTGTACAGTACAAACCTTTTGGAAGCCAGCGCCTGACAGCTTTATAGATCCAAGTGAGGGTTCTCTTTAAACCACTGTGAACAGAGGTTTATTTCTTAACTGTGGTGAGCGCCTGGGTTCCCAAGCAATCTTACAGTAAAGGTGCACAGGGTTTGTCAGTGGATTGTGGGAGAGACCTTTGTTGCTCTGAGACTAGAATCTAATAGCCCTAGCAACGCTGGTTGTGGTAATTTCCAGTATTTGCAGGTGTCTGTGTAGTTTGCTTACAGCATTTCATGATGAATATTCTCGTCTGCGTCATGTGTTTACAGATATGAGACGATGTGCTGCGTGTGTGAAAGTGTGCATATTTGTTTGTGTATGCGTGCTGGCTGTATGCTGCTTTGCCCTCAGCTGGGATGTTTTGGAGTATTATGTTACATGTGACGTGTCTGTTCACGAGAAAAAATCCACACATATTCCCTCTGAAAGTGCCAAGGCTCTTAATTATTTACGAGGGCACATTGATTTAATAAATAAGCAAACAAAGGCAAGGCTTTAAAAGAGAAAACCTTAAAGGGGAATAATTACAAGTATTTGTACAGTTATTTCTTATGAGGGTACTCAGAAAACTGTCTGGTATCGTTTTGATGAGTTTTGTTGAGCTTTACTTTTAAATAAAATGAGCAGACACCACAGAAGCCCCACGTATCACATTATGAAAATGATTATTCGTTTTCTTTGTTTTGTTTTTTTTCCTTGTCTTTTGGGTATGAGATACTTGGATGATGAAGTTATGACAGCAAAATATCTGTCAGAAGCCTAAAAAAGTTGGATTCAGGATGAAAGCCGAACAAGTCGAGCCTCGTGTCTGTACTGATTTCTTATAAAACTTTTCTTCCCTCAAAAGTCTGTAATTTCATACTTTCGTTCGTAACTAAAAGAAGATCCCTGGGCATAAGGTACAAATGTTATACTCCACAGTTAGCAAAATAAAGCTCAGACATTTCAACAACAACAACACAAATGTCTTAAGCTTAAGCTTTGCCACTTCAGCTGCTGTAGATTTAAAAAAAAAAACACATACTTGGGTATTAAAAAAAAGTGATTAGAGTAGGTTTAATCATTCAGCTCCACACATTCAAGTTTAAAAGTATTAACTATACGCAGGCCAATTGCCTTTCTAATGCCTTGTTTATGCTTCCTTTCAATTTCCTGAACTTAATTAGTTGCAGAGTTTGTTTGTAAAAACTTCTGATGGTTTAGAATTTTAGGAGGTCAAGGCTTTAAGTTGTTGGATGAGGCAAGAGTTCCTTGTCCAGCAAAGAAAAGTGTTAGAGGGCAATTGTTTTTTCAATCCTCTGCCTTACATTGTAAAAACTGCTGGATCAAGTACTTTAATGATATTTTCCTTGGTCCTGTTATTAGAATATGTTAGAATAATGTGAATATTTGTGTGAACACGTAGAGCTGTAAAACTTTTTAATTCACAGCTTTAATTATAAGCATGATGGATAAACTGGAAAAATCCCATACTAACAAGCAGAAAGCAGGCATCGTCACTTAGCCTGAGATGGTTGGACATACTTCGTTCAATGAATAGATCCCTCTCCTTCTCTCCTGTGCTTGAGTACTGGGACAAGGGCAGTGTTCCAGTTAGATGGCTCGGTGTAACTACAACTGTCACTCAGCTGTTGTGCTAAAAGGAGAGTTGTGAACTATACTGTTTTGTTTTGTGTATCCGAAATGTTGCATGGTGCTCCTTACATTGACAGGATTTTTGTATCCATGTTTAATTGGAAAATCATGCATGCACATTACATAATTTGGACAAAACTGTCTTTCTATCTGCACATACAATCCCATCAAACAATGACCTCCATTAATAGATGGCAGCATCACTTGACTATCCCTCTAAAGCACATATGTCAAAGTCAAGGCCCGCGGGCCAGATCCGGCCCGTGAATTGATTATCTATGGCCCGCTGGATGATATTTAATTATTATTAGAAGCCGCTGGTGTTTTGTACGCGCCAACACTACATTTCCCACAATGCAACGGTCGCCCGCGAAGTCACTGCAGCCGCACAAACGGCTTCATTCGTTCAGAGCAGAGTTTGACTTTTTGAAACCCCCTCCTCAAAAAGGACTAAACGTAAGGTGGAGGCTGAGAACAGCGGGTTTCAGGCCAGGTGGGAGGCAGAGGACATGTTTACGGAGGTAAAAGGAAACCTGTGTGTCTGCTGTGTGGAGAAAGTGTGGCTGTAAGGAAAGAATTTAATTTAAGAAGGCGCTATCAAACGTCTAAGAAACACACAGACAAAGACAAGAATATGGAATATGAACAAAAGCTACAGAAGGTGGAAGAATTAAAACGAGCCCTTTAGTCCAGAAAGGCTATGTTCACATATGCTAAATCACACAGTGAGGCTGCTGTCAAGGCTAGCTTTATTGTGCCATAAATTTTTGTATTTTATTTATTTATATTTATTTTGAATGGACTCAGGGAAAATTGCAGATAAGAGCCATGAGAAAGAATACAACTGATTTGATTTATTTTTTAAATTTTACTATTTGAAAGCAGTGATCGGTAGATCATAGAGCAGCACAATAATACATTTTCCGTTTATAATGCATGCACTTTTATTTATGCATTTATCTTGATATTAAGAAACACATTTTGTTTTTAAAAACAATTGAATTTTTTGCTGTTTGGCTGTTGAAAATGTAACAAAATATTGCCATATTCATTTAATCATTGTGAATATGTGTGAATACACTGTGTTAGGTCTTGGTTCAATAGTCTATGTGCAATAGTTTCCATATGTTTTAATAAACGTTGAACCAGTCCGGCCCTCGGCTTGTAGCAAATTTGCTTTTTTGGCCCTCAGTGTGTTTGACTTTGACATCCCTGCTCTAAAGTCTCTCATAAGAGGTATACATAGACAAGTAAGTCTCCTCACTGGTTTTATGTTACAGTGAATGTGCCTTACTGTATACATCTGAGCGAATAATCATGAATTTTGCAAACAGTGCTGGAGGATTGTTTAATTTTTTTTGCACTTTTTTCCACCTGCACTTGGGCTGAAACCATTCCTCACAACACCATTCATCTTCCACCAGTGTGAAGGTTAGGACCTGTACACCTGACCACCACGTATCATTGATTGCGGTATAACGCAGTGGGACTGTGTGAGAATGAATGTCACACTTTTGCTGCACTTGACTGGTTCAGCTTCTGTGGTGTGAAAACATTTACAGTTTACGGGCCCACTGGGAGCCTGGCTTTTCACAGCTGGCTTAATTTCCTTCTTATTTTGAATAAAGCTGGAGGTCCATTGTAAGGATGTGTAGGGAGAAAAGCTGAGGAAATGGGATTTGTTTTGTCATGAATAACTACTGTGTCTTCTTAGTTGGGTTTGATCATATTGGGTTTGTTTGGTCCGGTAGAAAATACTAAACTGCTGTTGCTGCTGGCACGCAAAATATGTTAAAGTAAAGGGAGGCTTCTGTCTTGCATAATGACATTTAGGCAGCAGGATTATTAGTTAAATTTAAAAATTCACCTCTGCTAACTAAAGACTTGTTGGATAAGGGAGCTTAACATGTTTTAAACAGCATGGAGGTTAGCAACATGAAATGCAACCAACATTTTTTTCTTTTAAATTCAAGAACCATGCTTCAAATAGGTTTTCTGCCTTTGCTTTGCAACAACCAGATCTACCTCCATGACTTACCGGAAATGACTGATTCATACTGCAGGGTAGAATGGGGCAACCTGCAGACACAGCTTTTCAAAAGATCGCTGCCAGAGGACAAGGCCAGATTTTGACGTTCAGTTCACATTCTTCCCATAAACTATATCAAGGGATAAAATATTATCATATCTTCACATCACAGTTTGGAAAAAGGCCAGTTTTGAATAGTACCCTGAGGTACTTTGTTAACAACTGCCTGTGGAGAGACATTTGATCTCTCAGCACAGTGTGTGGATTGCATCCTGAACATCTGAAGAAACTAGCCGAGCTGAACAAATATCAACTGCCTACAACAAATAAACATTAACTGAAAAGGATTTCATTAGGATATTGGTGAAAAACTCCAGCAGGGCATTTCAGACCAAACCACTATAAGTCTAAGCCTTATCAGAAATGATTTTTATACAGGTAAGATAAAAGTAAAATCAGGGAAACAGGGAAAAAAAAAAGACTGTGATGTTCTAAATTATACAGGTTTTTGATTGTAATGCCAAGGGGATTTATGGAGTACTAAATCCTTTCCAGAATTTGGCAACAACCATGACAAGATAAATCCATGGGGGGCAAATAAAGATTATCATCATCTCCACCTCTGAGAAGCGGTTTTTATGAGCATGTTTGTCACTCTTCAGTGGCAGGAACATATTTTGAATTTACAGATAAATGGAGTTTCAAGCTATCCTCACAACATCCCATTTTTTCCTACCCTGTTATGGCCCTACACAGCCCCTACCGGCCACCATGGCAAATATGTCATTATGCGTCAAATGCCATAATCATTGAGGACGTTCACACACAAATCATTTATGAGGTTGCTATGATAACATGTTGGATATTCAAAGGAAATAATATTCCTGCTTTAAAGGGTTAAATAAGGATCGAGAGGAAAAAACATTGACTTTGACTCTGAATATGGATGGATGGAAGGATAGATGGCTAGATATTTATGCCCTTTGATAATTATGCTTTCCATTCAGGTCTCCATTATCATAGCACACACCCCAGAGGCTGTATGATTTCTCAAAGGGCCTTTGCATATTGAATCAAATCAAGTGAAACAGAGTCAGAGCAGCTTTATGGGAAATATAGCTCCTCCTGACAGGCAGAAACTGTCAGGATGTCTGAGCTCTTTGTATGACCAAAAGAATAAGAAAGAAAAAGTCAATTTCTGCTGTTTCGTTGTAGTTTTAGGAGAAGTGAATACAAAAACAGAGCCTTTGTTTTACTTTCATCTTACTTGGCAAGCATACCGAAGACTTCATTCATCACAGCCTCTTAAAATGACACTATAGTTTCCAAAGCTGTGTGCAGCACAATATGCTGTGTTGCTTTCTTGATGTTTGTGACTGTCACCTCTATCTTTTTCACCAATTTTTTTTCCCTCTGTCTGACTTAGTGCTGAATGCAATTTATGCTGAGCTTTGAGAACAAAGGCATGATTGCTCACGCACATTGCCCATAGATGTTTTTCAAGTGATTTCTATCCCCTTCACATGACAACAAAATACATAACTGTGTTCATTCAGAAGGAGTGACAGCTTCTCTGAAATGAAACTGTGAACAAAGCTCAGTTCTAACAAAAAACAAACATTGACTTATGTTTCTTCCTGTGTTTTTAAGTACTAAACCTGAAAGCAGACAGTTGTGTCAACAATGTGTTTTCAGCATAATCCAATGATTTAAGCAATTAATCAAGGGAGTGAATTGTTTTCAGTAAATCTGCATGATTATATTTAGCAGGGAAGTTATATGAAAATTTACAGTAACCTGAACCCCAAATTTAGACAAGGAAATCTATTCTCCAAATGATGGTAATCTGACTTATTGCTGACCATCTTATAGAGCAGGAATTTGAAGGTGTAACTCGGACAGATGCTTTCCCCACATCCCAACAGTCCTTAACCACAATGTAACAAACCATGGTGTTCGTGTGCCAAAGAGCTGATATTTTAGTTTGAAATGTGATTCACCGACTGCAATTAGAACAACCCAGACACTGCACAGACACTGATAAGTGCAGAGTTTTATCCCAGCTTATTTCACCTGCCTGTCAAAGAGTTATCAACAAATGCCTCGATGTGTAGTTATGGCAAAAGCCAAACATTGCTTCTGAAAAAAGGCAGAAGCCTGATGTAATGTTGAGAGGGTTAAACAATGTTCTCTGTGCAGAGACCATTTTTGTGCTCGTTTGTGCCACCATTTTGTTTGCTCAGTGAATTTTTATGTGTGATATCCAAACTGTTTGTGAGAGAGTGTCATTGTCGGTTAGAATAAAAAGATCTGATCCCATTTGGCCCTGATTTTAGCTATTTTATTTTATTTATTTATTTTTTTGCTGTTCATTTCATGAGCAGCAAAAGTCAGATGCTTATCCGGACAAATAATTTCTAAGATATTTCCAAAATATTTATTATGGCCTCAGAGTCTTTTCCAATCTAATATTGAAAAAAGCATCAATATAGTTTGTCTTTCTGTGTCCTGTCTTTCTCTCAATTTGTGCCATTCAGGTCCTCCCTCATAAGCTCCCCGTTGGGATCTTAAACATTGGCATCTGTATATTAGCAACAGGGACAAGGGTTCGGCTCAGCTACTGCAGACACAGTCACAGCAAAGCTGTGTGGTCCATGTCAAAAAGACCTTGGCTCAGCCAAAAGACCTCAGGCTGTCGAAGCAAAAGTCTCATCGGCTCACTGAGGAAGAATCACCAAGAAACACACAGACTATCTGCTTGCACATACAGATTTTGATTGATTTTTAGTCCACAATGTACTGTAGAATGAAAAGATTAACACCCAGATTAAAAAGACTGACTTGTGGTGTCTGAAATGAGCTATAAATAAAAGGTTGTTGATATGAAGCAACAATCAAAGAGACTGAGAATACACTTTTGTTATGTATCTGTCCATGGTGCAGATCCAGCTCAGAAAAGACCAAATCAATGGAGAACTACTCACAGACTCCAATTACCCTGACAGGAGAGTGATAATGGGAGATATTCTGTCAGGTCACACAAACACAGACATGGTCACACTGAAAACATTTACTCAATATCTAATTGGCTCCGAACTGATGAGTGAAGTCCTTCCCATGAAGCTTTGCTCACATGTTCATAAATGTTAAAAAGCATGTGGTTTCACAACAGCTACCAGCTTCATAACAGCAACCTGAGAGTGGCTCGTACTTCTGCCGATTGTCAGGTCAAAAATCATTAAGAAACATATAAAAAATATCACAAGCTTTAAAGGGGAGGCTTCTTAATGATAAGCCCTATAGTAGGCCGTTCTTACCTAGTCAGCTACAACGTTGAAGCCAGATGGAAAATACCATGTCGGTGCAAAAAGTTTTATCCTATCAGAGCAAGGAAACTAGAACTCAAAGGTTGTTCTATTTTGTCTGACAATTCAACATTGACAGATGGTCCTTTTTGTCCTGTGATGTGGGGCGACCATGAATTAGACTGTCTGTTCATGGTGCAGATGGTGCAGACTGCCTGGTCTGGCTGTCAGTCACACTGCTATCAAATAGACTTTAGATTCCTTCTTACATTTTACTTGACCAACAGTTTGCACAGTAAATGATTTGGTTTGAGTGGCTGCTGCCTAAAGACAAGGACTTTACTTATGGATGAACTTTAGAGGCTGTATTATTCTCTTTCTCTGCCACAACTGTTGCTCCTCTCTTTTCTAATAGAAATTGCATGAGTAGATGTCTTCAAATGCATTGTTGAGTGATAGTGGAGAATTGCAATTTCTCTGACACTGAAAGGCCAAACCATATCTGCAAAAAGAATAAGAATGTAATACATGGCATCCTTGCACTGTGGGTCTAATTTAAACAATATTGGAAATTGAAGTTCACAGTTTGTCCTTTTTTGTTGTGATGTAAATCGATTTTTTGTAAATTTATTTCATCATGTCTTTTTATGTCCTCAATTAATCATAATTGTATTTTATAATAATAATAATAATAATAATAATAATAATAATAATAATAATAAT
>JABUIW010000156.1:7288144-7327760 GCA_013363375.1 Menidia beryllina
TAATAATAATAATAATAATAATAATAATAATAATAATAATAATAATATCCTGCAGTTATTTTTAATAAGCATCATTCAATTTATTATTTACAGCAATAATTGCATGGTTTATTTTGTAAGTGGACTGGCATGTCTGCCTGAGGGTCCTTTTATCTGACGCCTTTACTGATTAAAACTTGGCAACCATGCTAAAAATCAGATCATACATCAAAACAAAGCCAACACATGCATATAAAATCATGTAAATAAATCAGTGGAAAGAGGTATTATGACGTATTATCATTAATACAATAAACATGTCTTTCTACGGCAACAGTGAATTGATATGATTAGAATTTTATTGTATTCTTGAAAGATTTTCTTGAAATTGTTTAACTTGTCTTTAGAGACTGGCTTAAACAACAAAAGGACGAAAAAAAATCAGTTTGCATACTGGTTGCTTCTGCAACCGCCTAAATCCATCATTATAGCATGTCTGTTCTATTGTATACAGCATCTATCACATAAAAAAGCTCAATGAATGACTGTCAACATATGAAGATTATTCTGTTTCTTGTTCGAGGCGGTTTGCGTTGCACACACAAAACTAGACCTGACAAAGTCGATATGTGCAGTGTGTCATTGCAGATGGACTTTAGGGATGAAATCTAAAAAAAAAGCTAATTTGAGCTTAGTAAAGCATTTCAATACCAGCCATCGTTGATGACAGATTTAATTGAGATGTGATGTGATGTTATATAGTTACTACAATTCTAAAACTATGTGATGATACACCAACAATGTACCGTTTCCCTGACGAACTGCATAAATACTAGATATGCTGTACATACTGGAGCGAGGAAAAGAACAAAACAAAAATATCAGAGAAATGACATGATATAGCCATAGAGAGGTTTTCAGCCTTGAGCCATAATTTGAGTCAAGAAAACCAAAAGGAGACCTCTTGATCTAACAAAGTGTAATCACAGCAGCTTGTGGCTTCTATGTTTTGGCAGCAGAAACATCTATCAGTTGGAGATAGATTAATAGAACAATCCCACAGAACAACTGCACTCGTTTTAAGCCATCCTACTGGGTTCATAGCATGTGTCACTGGAGCACAAACAATTGAAGACACACTTAAACTCACAAACAAGTAAACACAAATTGTCATTGTGCTACCACAGTCACAGATGTCCCGGGGCTAAGAAGCTTTCTGATTTACTTCAGTAATCTCAGCTGTAGTTCCCCTTATGACTGCAAGAGTGCATGGATGATCAAAAAGCAAGAGCAGACTAGTGCAAATGTAGTTACTCTAAATCTTTGTTTCTCAAGGTAATTAACAATGTAACATTAACAATTCGGGGAGGTCTCTTCTCTGGTCATAGTTGAACATTAAGCAATAGTCACGGCACTTTAAACTATGTAAATTACAAATGCATAAAGTGATGTCAATATAAGAATTGATAAAGAAATGCTAAATACAACATCACATTTCCTTAGTTTTTTTTCTATTTTAGCTGCAAAAGTACCACAAATTGAACCCTTTTTTGTGTATCCTAATAATCATCAAATAAAACTGACCCATAACATCCTTTATTTTGCAAGCTGACTCAGTTTCAATGTCTTTATGTAATGTCGGTGATGTGCTTTATTTAAAATATCCCACAAAGAGTGTGCATTCATACCTTTTTCTATCTTTCCTTAAGTTTATTCTGCCAGTGAAAAATCACATGATTCATTCATTACATAAATCCCATTCTTCTGAACTTCGTTAAGATGTTTTTTTTTCCTCCAACTGACATTAAGCACTTTTACTTAATTGTTTCATAGATATTTGTAATTAAAGTCACTGATGTTGTATTGACAGTAAATTAAATAACCAAAGTGAAATTGTCATTTCTATTCTCCAAAAACAATAAATAAACACCATTTAAAAGTCAGATTATCGTGCTTTGAAACAAAATAATGAATGAATCACCAGTGGAGCATGATTAGCTCATCAGTTAAATGAAGTTAAATTAACTGCAGACCTAATGAAAGGATTTGATGTTAACTGGAAAGCAAAAAGCACAAACTGAAGAGTTTCACCCTGCAAATGGAGCTTCAATGTAAGTTGAATAGAGATGCAGACTGAGTTTGCTGCATAACCTTGGAAAGTCACAAAAGTTTCCAAAGCAAATGTTTTTGCACAGTGAATTTTTGGATAAAGTGAGCCCAAAACAAAAAGTCGGGTTGTTTTTTTAGCGTTTGATTACGACTTCAGGTGCCAAAATAGCTCCTCTCATACTTAAATTTTTTTCATGGAAGACTTCATGAATACATACACATGGGTTTCTCCCATAAAACCCAGATATAAAGGAGTTAATGGTTATTTCAGAGAGAACATTTTGTATTCCATTAACAGGGGCTACTGCTCCCCTGGCAGGAACAATCTTGCACGATGGAAATCCAAACTCTGAGATCGGGTTGAGCATAATGCATCTTAATTGTGTACTCAATAATATGAAGAAAAAAACATTTATGTAATTCAACAAAAAATTATACAGTCAACTCACCAGCAATAACACAAAGGTGCACAATCTCCTTCAATATGAGCAAATAGATCAAATATAGTCTTTGTGTTCTGAAATGCATGCTGGATGTAAAAGGGTTTTATATCAAGTGGTGAATTATTTTCTAACAAAATATATGAAAACAAAGAGTCTTTAACACTGCTTCTATAGCAACACAGTTGAACTTGGTAATGAGTGATATTATAGAGACCAGATGTTCTGGTCATAACCTGCCTTCTAATTTGATTAACAAATTGACAATACAACATCAGACTCTTTTAGTTGTCAAACACACTAATTTAGCTGTCTGGTAAATGTTACAGCTTGTAGCAGCATGACCACAGGGTCACATTCCAGCTTGTTCAAAGCTTTCAGCAATTTTTAGAAAAAGTCAAACATTCCTGCTCTTGTCCAAACATTCGCTGGCTGTGTTCAGCATGCAAACCCATGTCGAGAGGGAACAGCAGTCACCCTGAATGTTTGTGACAGAGACTGTCCTACAATCAATTAAAGTGTGTCGCCTTCATTGAAAGGAACAAAAATGTCACTTTTAAAGCCAGAGTGCTAAGAGATGCTGTTTCCATGGTTATTTTTTGCCAGTTAAATAGAATTGAGTTTGCTCTGCTTTGTTCCTCAGTTCCACAGCCTCTACTGGATCTTCATCTAAATTAATTACACTTCAAAGAGAGTCGGAAATTTGAAAGACCTGCTGTGAGGCTCAGAATGTCAGGAGGCAGGTGTCCAAAATGCTGGATTAAACTAAAAATCAGGTTTCACCCTTGTGTTGCATCACAGATGGAGAGAGGCCTATGAGACACACTCTAAGCAGCAATCTGTAAAAACCACTCTCTGGAAATATTGCAAAATGCGAAATACATACTGAGTCAGAACCATCTGAATTACATTAGGAAGCTCTGCAAATTTCCAGCCAGATGTCTGTATCCAGAAGCTTTACGACTCAGTTTTGTGGTTTTAAAGGGCCTTTTAGTGTCAAGAAAGCAGCTGTTCCTCTCCGCGTTGGTTGTTCCTGTAGCTGCTTCACATAAACCACATCTGACCACAGAGGGCTGAGAGGAATTGATAGAGCCAAGGGTATTTATCGGTCAAGATTCACGGCCTGCCATCTTTGGATCACTTATCTGGGTGGAAGTGTTGTCGCTTGGACTGGACTCAGTTCCCTTAATTTACACCGTTTCAAGCTACTGTGCTGGAAAAGAGAAATGTTGCCAATAATTCTGATGTGTTGTAAATCGCAAAGGTTTTCTAAGCGTGCGGTCCACATTCTCAAGGCTCGTAAAGGACAACGAAATTCAAGGCTGAACTCCGGAGGATGTAAAAACACACCTCATATCAATGAAAAACCTATTTGTAAAACACACTAAATCATTTAATTTTCTCATTTTTTGGATAAATATTTGACACCCATCCCAAGTGACACTTGGCAGGATTAGTCATGAATCTGGCGTGACAAATGTCTACATCATATGTGTTTGGAAATGGACATATATATATATATATAAAGGTTAGTATTTGGTAACTTGAATTCAGCTCATGTAGAGGGGTAATTTATCTATCTGCATTCTCTAAAATGTAATGTCAAATTAGATAAAAACTGAGTGTTGACAGGAGAGAACCTCTTTCCTCCCATTTACCTTGCAGACAGGACATAAAGCACTGTTTTACAAGTCAGTGTGGGAAATGACTTTGTTGAAGCTGACAGCTCAGATCACTAATGAGGATTTGGCTTTGTTATGACTGAGGCACTCCCATTCTGAGTCAGATAGAGGCTGTTGTTTGCCGTTTTAGCATTTTCTTATGAGGAGGCAAAAAAACAACTGAATGTCTTTGTTTTGAGTCATTTAACAAGCTATTAGTCATTAAGATTAAATGTTAAGTGCAGTTCAACTGGACTTAATCAAAGCTCATGGGCAAAATACGTGTCAGACTCTGGTCTTTTTTCATGACCATTTATTAAAGACCCACATCCTCGAATTGGAAAACCGAGTACAATATGGACATGACATAGTTGTTATTACTCTCTATAACAAGTTTGTTTTTCTGCATGCGAGACCCTCATTAGAGAGAGGCTTCTTCAGGTTTCTGTGACATCATTTTTGTGTGAGGATAAGATGTTAAAGCTGTCAGGGCAAATTGCAACATTGTGGAGCGAAAAATACAAGAGGTGACAGTTAGAAATAAATCAGCTGAATACGCTGCTGTCTTACATCTAAAAAAAAAAAATCAATTTGACTGGGTAAATATTATGATCAGAAACTGAGAAGTGAATAGAAGAATCTGATAAATATTTTGAGTAATTATACTGTGTGGTCTATCTTTTTAGACTGTGTTTCAGTACTTGAGGAACTAGAAAGCAGTTTCGCTTAACAAAAAAAGGGATCATTAACTAAATATAAGATAAATTGATATTGCCAGCTCCTTTTTTCCATGAACAGACAATTGTTTTCACTGACAAAAAAAGCTTTCATATGCCTTTTGTCTCTTTTGTGTTTAGCAGCACATGGCAGCTGTTTTCACCTGTCTGAATAAAAAAGCAGTGACGCAGCCTCAAAGATGGTGCAACTTCGAACAGAAACTGTGATGATGATCATCTGGGTCAATATCATATTATAAGTTTGAGAAAAGCAGCATCATAAGTTTTGTCTCTTTTGAAGGCGAGATTCAAAGTCCCTCTTTGATTGCAAGGCCAACACAAGGCTACTTCGGGAGCAGCCTTGGCAATACACAGTGTAAGTTTACAGCTCCCCTGATCTGTATCAGATCTTAGCGCAGAGTTCCTGCCTTCATTAAAATAGCTGCCATGCTCATCACAACAGATGCCCCTGCACTCAGCATATGTCCAAGGTTATAAATCCAGATTACCTACTTCTTGCGTCGCTTCTTGAGCCATCTGGTGTGATTTAAGCACTGGGCAATGCGTTTTCCAACACTTGGCTTTCCTTAAGCAATGGGGGTAGCAATTGCTCGGATAATATTTGGTCTTTTTAATTAAACTTTATATTATACTTAAAGACTATCAGTGCTTTAATATTTTGTATTTGCATACATGATTTTGACTGATAACATAAGGCTGATTGAGTACAAAAACTGCACATGGTAAAAATTGTTGTGAGCATTCTTTGTTATATGGGAATTTTCTTTCTGATTTACATGCAATGTCTCTGTGGAGCACCAAACATCCTGATTCACTTAAAGTTAATCATAAAATGTAGCAGTGCGGCCTGTGTTCGCTCAATTCAATTAAGTGTCACGGTGGTGCCCCTGGTTGAGGTTTTTTCGTCTCGTCTTTATGTCGTCTCGTCATTTCCTGTTTTATTTTGAAGTCTAACCCTCATCTCGTTTCAGGTCACTTGCACTTCCTGTTGTGTCACCAGTCCGATCGTCTCCCTGATTACCCATTGTGTTCACCTGGTGCCCCTTCCTTCATGTGCTTAAATAGTCTTCGTCTCCCCTTGTCCTGTGCCAGAGAATTGCGTTCGTCTCGTGTGCCTCTCGTTCCATAGCCTGTCTCTTCATAGTTCCTGAACCCTAGCTTCTTAGCCCTATTCTCGCCCCCGTCCTTGAGTCCCCGTTATTCCTCGCTCCCGAGTGATTTTGTGTTTAGCTCTCTAGCCCTGTCCGAGTGAGTATTCTTTTGTTACTTTGTTTCCCACGTCCTCTGCTCAGAGTGATTTTGTGTTGTTACTTTGCCTCCCTGCTTTGTACTTTGTTCCTGCCTCTTCGGAGAGTTTTTGTTGTTACTTTTCCCCCCACTCCGTTGGAGTGCGTTCTTTGTTAATAAAACCTTTTTTCGAAACAAGCTCTGCATCTGAGTCCTCGCTCAGCCGGTCCAGACCTGACATTAAGTCAGATTTAGTTCAGTCTGAACTAATCCCTACAGAAAAATTATATTGGATATGGGGTCTTTTATTAAGAATTATTCAGGCATTAGGAAGCGTAATCCCAATTTTGCCTATCTAAACTCAGCAAAATGATAATTGTTTTTATTTATTTTGTTAGAGAAGAAAAAAACTTTTTTGAAAAAAAAACAGACATGGAGAAAGCCCTTTTGCCTTGATCTTTGACCTTTGACTGCTACTGTTTCTGTGTTAAAATACTTGATTACACTATGGTTAAATGTTAATTCAAGTGGTCGTGAAAGTAACTGCAAGCTAGCTATAAAATGGCTGTCATTAAGGTGCAGCCGCAATATAAAATAACCTTCTTTAGGCCTTCCTATGTTTATTTTCTATTTATGAAGCCGTAAGAGTAGTTCACCATGCCTTTTCAAACTTTAGTTTGTCAGTTAAAGCATACAATTTATGAACAGTATTTTTGATGAGACAATTTATTATGTTGCATTAATATTTAAAATTACCACAGTTGAAACATAAGGTTATTCTCATTAGAATTGAGTCGGGACAGGAGGCTGTGGTCTGCAGTGTGTGTTTTCCATATTCTGCTCCTAAATGACAACACAGGTGGTTATTATACTAATCGTGTGCCATGATTTGAGCATGGCAACTGCACACTGACGTTTAAACAAAAAACAATGGCCTCAAATGAAACAGTCCTACTGGCTTCATTATACTGGTATTAACTCGTTTGCCTTTGTTCTGTATGAAGCTTTAAGTTCCTCCAACTTCACTTCCACTTTTAGGGAACATGTGAGAAAATATCTCATTGCTGGGGGAAAGACAAAATACCTTAATGCCAGTGTGGATGTCTGTTTTTGGCAAACATAATAATAGTTTTACTGCTGCAACTGTCCCAGGACAAAACACGGTCTCACTGCAGTTCAGGACATTATGAGAAGTTTTTAAATCACTACTTTTTATATGTGGTTTACCTCTCTTAAACTCTGCTGGAGCCACACTTTACCCTGTGGCGAAACAACAAAACAACGGTGTTCAGTAACTGCAAAAATGCTATAAATTTCAAAATGCTGTAACCTACTAAAGTATCAGTCCCCATTCATTCAAATGTCGGTTTGAACATTTAGTGAGTAGACAGTGCCATCACTTCCTATTTTAGACACAGCATGTACATTTATAAGTGTTGATAAATAAAATTTGTACTATTTAAGCTGAACTTCCATTTTCACTTTGTTGTATTGCTGGTATTACTATTTTTTAAGATAAAAAAAGAATAGTAGGACTCACTACGATTTTTGTTTTTTCCACTAACAGTATAAGCTTAAAGTCACCATTCATAAAGTGCTTTTGTACATTGATGTATTCACTTTAAATACCCTCAGATGAGTTGCATGACATAGCAAGTCTAGTTCAAGCCAGCTTTATTAATAAAGTGCTTTAGAAACAGCAACGACTGAGGCCATATCTATCAAATATAAACAAACAGATCTAAAATATAGACACGAGACACAAAAAGCCTAAAATCTTGTACAGCAAAGTTTGGAGAGGCAAATATTTGTAGATGCATCTGCTTTTCTTTTTTTTTCTCCTTTTCACCAACCGCCTTAAGCTGAAGCTTCACTTTGACAAACAGCAGATTCAGAGCTTGTTTCTTTTTTTCATAAAATACTCACCACCTCTCTCCTGGGCCTACTCTCAGGAGCTGCTCATTATGTTTGTTCGTGCTTTGTAACATTCTTGTATAGTGGAGATTCTGTTAGTATAAAATCCAACCATGCAGTCTGCTTCAATAACTGCCAGGAGGCCTTATGTAGCTGCCAAACGGCGTTGAGGACATGGCACCTCTTCAGTGTAGTACACCGAGAGAGCCACGGACACCTCAGTAAACCCGGGCTTGTGACGGAGCATCTCGCCTTTTCAGGTGGACATGCTCATTGTCCTGCTATCGTATCTCGTCAGGGCCATTTCTCCTGAAGATCACTGGGACTGACAGAGCAGCGGCATAGACATTTCTACAGCACAAAAAAATCCTGAGAAGAGTTTTGGCAATGCAAGCTGTGGAAATCAAAGGCTTCTGGACAAAGGACTGTCTGGAGTATCCTAGTCCCCATGAGATTAAAAACCAAACCTGTTAATTAGCATCGCTGCAATGTATTAAAGATACTTCACTGATAAGGATGGTGAATGGAGACTCTTAGCAGGACAAATTATCATGCTGTTATTGTTTTGTCATAGCAATGAAAGACTGTAATGCACCCTTTGAACTGTCAGATCAATGAAAATGGCCAGTTTCTTTCGTAATGCATCACATCCGACAGGTAATGCTGTGCTGCATACTAACAGGATGTAAAAAAATATCATGCACACCAGCAACGGTTTTAGAAGACACTAACAGTACTCGATTCCCCACACCAATGATCAGCATTTCTCACAGATTCCCCGAATAGGCACTGTCTTAATGTTCTGTGTTGCTGCCCATGCTTCAATACTGGCAGCGCAGAAACATCAGCCTCTGTGTCTGAAATGATCATTTTACTGCACATTAGAATGCTTAATGAGCTACGAGATTCACATACTGCCCTTGCATTGCACAGGTCGCATTAGCACATCGGATCAGAATGGCTTAGCTAAACTGCCTCACTTGGCATCGTTTAGGGTGAGATTGATGGAGAGTTTGGTCATTACTCCACCAAACTTTAAAATTTGAGCATAAATTCAAGCTTTGCAAGTTAGCTGAAAAGGATGACCCGTTGGTGGGTCAGTTTAACTTTATATCATTCAGAGGGGACTCAGTGATGCAATCAGACTATGATTATTTGCTTTTTTCCCTCTTTTTAGAGGAACATATTTCTAAATTCCAGGATTATGTATTAAGCAATTTCCATCACTTGTATTTTTCCTTGTAACATTTCTAATATATTGTAGTAATGGCTCATGTCAGCTGTAGTCATTGCAGAAAGCTTTTCTTTTTCATGTAACCATGGGAGCACTGCACCCTGTTCAATGGACAGTTTTATAGTTGCAGAAAAAAATTCTTTGTAGGTCATCTCCATTGATGAGACACAATAAGCTTTGATTTTCACAAATTGAAAGATGTATTGGAGTAAGGTTCAGTAGAATTTGAATCCATGTCATAAAGCTTACTTTCTAACTTTTAAATTAGCATGTTGCCAGACTTTTATAAGTCATGTTTTCCTTTGTGCTGTCAAATGCTCAAGTGGGTTCCAAAAGCAGTCAAATGAAGAAACTCTGGGAATGAACTGCAATAACAGATAAATATTACGTTAGGATCAGTCCATTTATTTTTCAGGGTGTCTTTCTTGGATTATAAACGTACAACACTTTGCCCTGGCATAGAGAAAGAAACAAGATTAACTATTAGTAGGTAACAATGTCACAGTGTGATTGTGCTCTTAACAGTTCAAAAGGTCACAGTCTCCCTTTATGTAATCAGTGATGTCTCATTGCTCTCTGTTGTTCTGCGTCAGGACAGCTGCTCCAGCTCAGCATGCATGTTAGCACATCTAAGTACCTGTTGGCCAGTGATGAGCAGAACTAATTGATTTCTGATATCCTCCAGATGAACAGGCTGCATGAAGGACTCCATGTTTTGCTTCGTTCTTGATTTTGGCTTGGGTTGCATTGGACTGAGATTCTGGTGAATCGTCATGGTGAAACATCATTCTGTTATTTACCTCTTCATTTTGCCCCTCTATGAAGTCTTAGTCATGAAACCAATGGTAATAATTTCATCTTTGCACCTTTTTCTATAAAATGAGTCAAGTCTCTTGGAAAATACTAGATTTCAATTTAATTTAATTATTGTTCCTTTAAACCGAAAAAAGTAAAAAGTATTTTGACGTTAACACACTTGGTCAGATCTCTGGCTGTGACCTGAGCGGATTTAATCCAGCCTAAATGTGACACAGAAAAGTCTTTGTCTCTTCAGCTGAGCGATCTACCTTGTGACTGTGTGTTGTAGTCAATTCTACATGAATGATAAGCATTGTTAGAACTGATTAAGTTAGGCAAGTTAGGCACAACTTTCATGGAGGGTCAAGATAAGGATTAGAAGGTATGAATATCATGAAAACGGGTTACATGGAGGCATTCATGATCTTTGACATTTGATGACATTTGATTGTAAATTGAATGGTTTATAGAGTAGAATGCACACTTTTAGAATATGCAGTTTTGAAATCTGCATGTAGGACCAATGAACAAAGCCACTGTCAGAGACTCGGCTTATAAACACTATTTGTCTGGATAGGTGAGAAGCTTATCCATTGGATTCTTGCTACCTTTCTGCAGCACACCGGCTGGAGGCTGTATTTAGCACTGACACTGACATGCTTGACCTCAGCAAGTGAGACACAAGCTGGATTACCTGGTGATACCATCCTGACTCTCTAATCCCAGATCTGTCCCGCAAAGATTAGTGCTCTAGGAAATCAACCACATGCGAGGCTGACAAGAGACACTTCTTAACTGCACACATGGTCTCCTATCAGCTGCCACCCCACTTTTGTTTTTTTGTATTTCTTTAAGTACACACTCTGAAAATAACTCTCACTAAATAGCTACTGAAGCTATGGTGCCTTTAAAATATTCATTGAGCTATTTCAAGATTTCCCCAGCAGTACGCTCATTAGGACATGATTTATCCTAGGGATTGGGGAGGGAGAAATGCAACACACAGGGAGCTCTGAAATAATTACTTCTTTGTTTTTTTCAACTATTTGCACATTATATTGCGTTGTGTGTGTGTGTGTGTGCAAACTTCTGCGTTTTTCAAACTCACACTTTGACCAATCATCTCAATTTGAGCTGAACTGGAGGCCCTTCTCTTTTCTTCTGACAGTGGGATCAAGTGCAAACTTGGGTTATGAGGTTCAGTGCATGATATCTAATTTAGCATAATGGTCCTGAGAGTGAGGAGTTTATCAGCTTATTCTTATGTTTACAGAGATGCTCAAGAAGTGTTTTGTGGACCATCGCCATAGCAACATGCAGGCATAAACTCCTATACCATCAGATCTAATTGCATAATGTTTGTTGGGAAAATTCTACTTTCTTCGGCTTTCTTTGAACCTTCAACTTTTCGATTGATTTAACTTGTATTCAGCTGTAAGTTTAAAATCTCACTTGGTGTTAAGAAACATAGCATGTGCTAGGAACACTTCATGCAGGAGCAAAAAAGCTACAGCTGGTCCTGTATACAGACAACTATGTTTGAAACATGACTGCTAGGGAGACCTCTTGTTGCTTCTAGATGACAGAGGCTTGTTCTCAGTATATTGTTCCACAGCAGCTAATCTGTGCAGCAGCAATATATAATTGACTAAATGTCAGATCAAAGCTCTCATGGAGGAACACACATGTAGTTTATCAGCTACATCGCCTCTGGCATAAGTATGGAATTATTATTATTATTATAAGTATGGAAGTAACATTTTAGGTTCTATAAATACAAAGGTATCAGAGATGTAGATAAGAGTTTTTCTCTTTACAAGCAAATTATTTGGGATGGTCATATAGTAAAGCCACCTTTTCCTGAGAGGACCGAATTGCATTCATTTGCAAACTAGGCATGCAGGGCTTCTACAAAAGGATTTTTTTAGCACTAAATGTATTTGATGGTATGTAGAGATAATAACCTAAAATATCATTTAAAATATAGCTTATTTTAACAAAGACTTTCCATTTGTGCTGACAGTGAAGCAGATATAACTATAGTTATTATTATTATTATTATTTTTTTTTTGTCTTGTGCGTTTCTGTAGAAGCTATTTTTCATATGTAGAAGCTATTTTTCGTATGTAGAAGCTATTTTTCGTATTTACATTAGTGTGAAGCTAAAATATGTGTGTTTTGTCTCCCATCTGTCTACCATCTGTGTCTTCCAAGGTCTGGCCGTCAATAACAGCCAACTACCGGGAAAAACCTTATAAGGGCATGGCAGATACTGTGTCCAAAACTTTCCTATCCCATAATATGTACACTGCTTAGCAACTATCAGTCTAATAAAACCCAACTGCTAGAGAAATGACGGAGAGATTCGATGTGTGGCTGCGAGAAGCATTCTCGTGTCCATACTCAGTTTCTCCCTCTCTGCAGTTGAGAAAAACTTAACCTCTGTTGTCAAGCCTTTTTTCTGATGCCTCTTCCTGGGTCTATTTGATTAATAGCTAAACTCTTGATAGTGAGGAACTAGGAGTCGTATTTAGACCCAACAGTTTCATATTTTGAACTTCAATTCCTGTAAAAAAAAATCAATTTGGAGCTCAGTCTCTCTCCTTTGCAGTGAGCCACTGTCATTTGTCTGTGCGAAATTTACTGTTAGAAAATTTTATTTGAAAGCAAACAAGTCTATTGAGCACAAATCAAATAAATAAAATAAATAAAAATGACTGGAACTGTTGCCACACAGGAAGAATGGCATGAAAACATTACATTTGAGAATAAAATTAATATTTGTCATGTTGTTATATGCATGCACACAAACATCTGAGTGTAGAACAATCAGAAGGCCACTCAACAATGAGAAGGGGAAAAAATGCATTTTGAAATTTTGAGGCTTTTTTTGCAAACATTGCTTCATTTATAACTGTCAAGCACAAGCACAAGTGACTGCTTCCCCTAGTAGGGATGTTTTGAAGTTACTTTGAGTATTATGTTTCAGTTCTCTCTGTTTTTATCATGTCATATGCATTAAAAATGGGTGTAATTTATTAAACATTCAATAGAACTTCCCTGACACCATCTTGTGTCTGTGGACCCGTTTTCCCAGAGTGGAACAGAGCTGGAGTGGCGCAGGTGTCTCAACATTGTTTCCTCTTCATTTGAATGACATCTGACATTGTTGATTTCCATTGAACAGTTCTAGTTCAGGCTTCAGGCATCTCTCAGCTCATCCTGTCTGCCACAAATCCCTTCCAGACACTTAGGTGGTGTCGCTGTAGCTAACTTGCTTGTCACTTTATTTCTTGTCAGATGCTCTTGACTCAGCATAATGAAGACAAGCTCATTTAAATGCTGCAGAAATCTCAGTGATGTCTTAGACCTTACTTTGTATAACCAGCTAAGAAGACATAGAAACGTTGCTCAATGTATTCATATAGATTCTGGGCTGTGTAAGCAGCAGCAGATGGGAACTTCAGGACCAAGGGGCAGTATTATAATGTGTCCATTAAATGCTTCTACACAAAAAAACAACCCTGGAGTAAAAACAGGGAAACAATATAACTGCAGTTTGAACTGCCTGAAAAATGTCCTTTGATTTGATAGTCCTCTGGAGCCATTCTGCTTGGCAGCCATCTTTGGATGTCTCACAGGCAGTTGTGTGTGGTTAACACCTGACTCCTTTCTGAGTGAATGTGGAATGAACAATAGCTGTAATAATAATGGTTTTTGAAGCATTTCAACCAACAGTTGAAATATCAGTCAAGGTTTAAAGGTCTTTTTTTTCGACCATAGCACTTCAGTTACACGTGCAGTTTTATATCAACACATTGATTTATGACTGTATTCCAAACATACCTGACCAGTGCGAATCTCCATACAACCCAGTGCTTGGTAATCGCACATGCGATTTCCTGTGCGCACCATCTCTCTGAACTATTCTTATCTCAGTTACAACTCTGTTTGAAGTTTTTCTGCTCCCTGCTAAGACACAGCTGACATGATCCTGAAGCCCAACTGTGTCCACAGTCAATCATGATTGACTGAACTTGTTTTTCAGTTGGGCAGATGACTGTCTTCTCCGGGGACCATATCACACAACTCGGCCCTATATTTCTACTGTGCATCTTCTAAGTTGCGTGTTTATCTATTGTAGCTGCTCTAGGCATGCCACCAATAAATAATGATGCAATGAAAGGTTAGAAACCCTGGATCCAAGTTAATCTAAAAAATGATATTTTATGTTATTAAAGAGTAATTCATTTCAAGAAGTATCCCTTTGATTGTCCATATAAATAATCAATAAAGGCAATCTGAGCTTTGCCAAACTTTAAAATGTATAATACGAGATATTGAGCTTGTTGTGTCTGTGGAGAGGGTGTTAAAGCTTCTCTACCAACCAGTTTAGACTTGAGTTTCAACAGGCAACTTGTTTGTTTGCCGTCTGGCTCATTGAAGATGGGAATCAAAAGACAGATGGTTCATGAAATCACCCTGCAATCATGCTTCAAAACGTGCCTGAACTTCATCCATACTGTTTCTAAAGATGAGATCCAAAATGTTTCACTGTGAGCAATAAATCACGAGTCAGATCATGTGAGTGTGGATAGTTTTTGGTTTTAAATGCACTCATCTATCCTGTTCTATGATTTACCCCCTGGCTTACCATTCATAGAGTAAATATATCACTACTTGTGTGAGGCCACTTATCTTCTCTGTTGAACTACATTAAGCTGCATAGCCTTAGGTTTGCTCCATTATGGCCCTTTGGTAATCTAGCTACTGTATTTGATGATTCATTGCTATGGGGTCACTGTGTGTGAATCCCATTCATATCTGCAGTGCCCAGATTAGTATTGATCACATCAATGATTCAAAGGGAAAGATGACCCACAAGCAGCAGACAAATTACAATGAAAAACAAAACCACTGTTAACGTAGGGGAGACATTTTATTTTCATTTAAAGATGTTACAAATGACTAAACATAGATGATGTCTCCTTGTTGTTTTGGGGGATTAATTATGAAGAGCCAAGTGGCAAAGCAATGTTTTTCTGCTTGTTTTTGTTGTGATTTTTCATTAAAGTCAATGTCTGAGTTTGGTCCAAACAGAACTTCCCAAATGCCATCATCCCTCAAGCACCGAAACATTTTGACAACAGTCTTCTGGTGGTTCAAGTAACTTATTTGTATTTTCTGGAAGGCAACTGAACACAACACCAGAAGGTAGAAAAAAATATCATATTCCTGAACAAGGAGATCTAAGTCCCTTTGGTCTACTAAATTAGATTCATCTCTTGTACTTGCAGACAGCAGTGATTTACTCCTTTCTGTCATTTATCATTCCTCGTTCCAAACAATCTAATGAAAAACATGGAAGTTAAGGGTTCCAAAAAATTTAAGTCAGAATACTGTTTCTGCAGTAGATCGGCTGTTTTTTAGAAATTCATGGTGTTACACAGTTTGACATTAAATGATAGGGCCTTAAAATATTTCACATTGTGTTATTATTGCATGGAATCACTGGGGCTTTTATGATGATGCTACTCATACAATGAATCCTATTACTCTGACCTTTACTGATACAAGTCTATGGTTTTCACCATGTTACCAGAAATGTTTTTCTTAAAGGAAAATTAGTGATGCACACTTTTTTAGGGTGAGAGGCTGCTGAAGAATCTTAATGCACACTCAGTGCAGCCAGCCATTGGAACAAATCAGAAACTTAATTTTGAGAAGAATAGAGAAAAATCCTTTAGATAATGACAAGAAATTTGGATATCAAATCATGGAGTATACATACAAAGAGAGCTGATGAAAAACAAAAGGCAGGTGTGCTAATTAGCAAACTTGGATCTGGTGCAAAACAAGAAAATGAGAAAAATAGAGCAACAAAATGTGATCCAGAGGGAGCCTGTAATGTAAGAAATAAACATAAAGTAAACAGACCAAGTTGCAAAAGGGAAACTCATTCCACAATAAAGTTGACTGAAATACAAAATACTTAACAGCAACTAAACAACAGCTTCAGAAAAGCAATGAACACAGGGGGACTGACCTCACCCAGACAGTCTAAACAAAACAAAACAAAACATCATTGAGCATGACCAAAATCCTTGACTTAAAGCTGCTTACTTATTATTAGTGTAATTGTTTAGTACAGAGGAATTATGTTGAGACAACACAGCATGGTTCACAAGATAATTATGGTCAGGTCAAATACGGACTGTTTCTTCCTCATGTCAAATATGATGACCGGTATGGATAAATAACATGAAGTCAAGGCATCACTGTTTGCTGTTGTGTGCTACATGTTTTAGCAGAGTGGCACTGATACAAATTTAATCACCTCCACTAGAGCCTGTAGCTTCCCTTAGGGCAGTCATACTGCTTGCAGACAAAAATTAATTTTACTAGGCTGGACTAAGAAATGTTTTAACCTGTCCTTGTGATAACTAAACCTATTATCTGGACCTAGCAAGCTAAAATAGTTAATTAACTCATTAGAACAATAGAATCATTCATCGAGCCTGTTCACGCCTGGCTTTCCATTCATTTTTGTTGTTTGCTACAGAGGTAACCTGTCTTGGTTACCTCTGCAGAAGGAAGCTGGACTTGGGGCTGTCAGAATGTCCACCACTCAGACTTTATTGACAGAAAACATGTGGTTGATTGGTCAGGTTCTCACTCACTACATGACAATGCACACAACTGGATGAACACTGCTGTGTGGGGTTTACAATCTGTGCTGTGCAAGGATTACAGCTGTCCAAAAAAAAAAAAAAAAAAGAAGATAACTTAACTGTGTTTATCAGGAAAAATGGTCCAACGGAACTCTCAAAAATGAAACAGACCTTAAGGGAAAACTTTGCAATAGCCACAGATCTAAGACGATACTGTGACACAGAGAGGTTTTGCCATTCTTCTTCTTATATAGATAATGGCATATTTACATGAACTTGAATACTTTTTTAATTAAAGTATGTAGCACAAATCCCAACAAATGCCATCTCCAGGCACTTCCAATTACTATCACAATTATAGCAAAATCAATTAGAAAACAAAGAAAGGAAAAACATTGTCTGGCAAATGAAACCAATAGAACCATAGAAACCTAGCCTATGATTCAATTGTGTGTCTTGAGGGTGAAAATAAAAAACAAACACATGATGAGCAGCAATCTTTGTTAACCACATTTATTTATTGAGCTAATCAAGAGGCAAAAAAGGTAATAGTTCACACATTTTCAGATGGATATGAATGTAATCCGAAACATTTTTTTAATTAATGCTAAGACATTGGTAATTATCTAAAATATCCAAATGATCACCAACTTAAAAAATACACATGCATGTTCTATCTTGAATTTTGGTGTAAATTCAAACAAAGGTTATTTGATCCATGATACTATAGGTCTCCAAATAGGTTCTCTCCGCATGAGAGGACAACGATCCTTAGGGCACTGCCAGAGACAAGAGCATACAGATCTAAAGTGCCTTCAACATTATCCTGTAAAACATGTATAGATTGTGGCCCACTGTTATAATTTTATCATCTCTGTCTGCAACGTACCATCATTCAGTCTCATATTCCCAACTGCATAAAAGTGAGTCGTGTGCTTGGTACATCACACATACATGCTTCAAAGAGCAGTGTATTTCTAATGGTGTATACTTTGCTATGTGAAATCTTAAATAATTCAGTTACTGCTACGTTTCAGTTTTACCAGACAGAAGATGGAAAATAATTTTTTCAGCACAAAGAAAGAAAATTCTAATTGTAAGCGGGTTGAATATAACAGAAACAATGTGGACTTTCTATTTAGACACAACAATAACAACAACAAAAAAAGAACAAAGACAACTGCACAAATGCATCTATAAGGCAGAATCAGATTTTGGACTGTTTACAAAATCGAGCAGTTGAATCAATTTTTAACTAACTGTTAATGTTTAATGCTAATGTTTCAATTATATCTGAATAGTGACACATTGTTCACTCATTAGTGATGACATCTCAGCTCCAGACAAACCTGGGTGGCTTGAACTGCAGCCCCCTGAATGGAAAAATGTTCATCATGGCTACTGTTGCTCATTGTGGAGCTGGAAATTATTACAAAAATTAATTTATTACATTATATTCTGATCTTCTTGAGGAGATTGTGGACGCTAAAATCTCGCCAAAAATACAGTTCCCTGATATTCATATTCTTGGAAAATTTCCAAATCATTAGTGTGAAAGCATGCATATAAGATAGAGATTTATCCATAATGTGAACATGAGCCCAGATCAGATTCGGAGTGAGTAACAGGTTCATGCTAACAGACCAAACCTATAAGCATGGTTGAAATTATTTCTCTACACTGTCCACAACACACTGAGGCAATTGAATCAGGGAGGAAACTCTATCCATAGAAAATAAACTATCATCCAAAATGATAAATGTGAGTTTCTGGCTCATTTTAAATTCTTGTATTGCTCCATTTTGGACATGGTGTCTGCTTCCCTCGGAGAGCAGAAGTATTGCAGAGACAGCTCCTAATAGTGAATGACAATACCAGTGTCATATCATGCAATTACTTTACAAATGCTCTGCAGATTTGAGTTTAACAAGATGAACAGAAGACCAAAGAAGCTTGATTATCAAGAATATGCTGCACTGGTTAAAGGTGCACTTGTTAGGGGTGACTATGTCTTTCTGAGAATAGGCCGTTTTGAAAACTCCCTCCTTCAGTCAATTGCTTCTCACATCACATGCTTAACAAATGGCTTGCATGAAATTTTAATCAACTTATTGTGCTATGTGCAAGTGTTGTTACTGATGTGGAACATCTCCTTATGTGCCCAGAAAGCAGAGAAAGAGGAAAAATTTTACACATCTGTTTTTTCTAAACAGCGCCAATGCCACACGTTGATCAACACGAAACATTTTAATTTCAGTATTTCATTGCAAATATAACATGTTGGCGTTTGCTGCCCCAGTGGTTTGCACAGTGGAACCTAGAGGAAAAGGTTGGTCAGTCTAATGACTAGTGCTCTTTTCTTTGCATCCTCTCCGCTTGTCATTGCTCCTGAGATGTGAGTTGATGGGGAACACTGAAAAGGAGGCAGGAGTCATTTGACAAAATGAGTCATCTTTGCTTTGGAGGTGTTAGTAAAAACTAATGTCAATTAAGCACGACATGCGGCGCAGACGAGTGCACCGACGTTCCACATTAACTTCTATATCAGCTTTTAAGTCAATTTTCGAGGTAGCATAATAGGTTCATAACATAGCTGACAGGATTCTTTTTCTCTTAATCAGAAGCTTCTTTCTCTGCCTACAACACAAAATTCAACTATTAAGCAATAAACACATTCTGGGTAAATTTGGGAGTCTAAATACAGCCAAAACGTGTGCTGAGGAGGGAAACAACTAACCGAGAAGTCCTTTTTAATAACCACAAATTATTCATACTTATTTTTTTTGTATAATTTCAGTAGTTATGGCAGAATATTCTGTTCTTTGTTACATAATTATCACAATTCAACTTTTAAAAGCATCATTTTATTCCTTTCTCTCTTTTTTCAGATAAGCTCAGCAGAGTTGAACGATATAGTTGTTCCTGGATTTCTCACACTGAATTGTAAAATTGAAATATGAGCTGCTGATATTCACCCTTTTGTGTTGTTTGAAAATCTGCCTTTCTAAAATATTTGTGTGAGACTTAATTTGTATTTTGGATCAATTGGATAGTGAAACAGAATTCTACACCACTGCTTCATGATATCTCTTTAGCATGCTGTTCGGAGGAAACCATCATCTTTTATATTTCACTTGTTCTTTGCCACAGGATCAAAATGCAGATACATTTTTATAGAAACAAAAACGTACTTTGTTTGAATTCATTTTCAAAAACTAATAGTCTGAACAAACTCAAACAAGCTCTCAAATCTCTTGATTAAGAACAATGAAAATTACTCAGTATTAGGAGTCTCATTATGTTTTAATTGCATTAGTCTAGACTTCAGTCCAGTGCAGTCCATGTGAAGCCAACCCCATCAGTCGAGCGTGAGCAACAAAAACAACAAGCAGAATCAGACAGAGCAAACATGATCATGTTTGAAGGTATGACGCAAAAAAGAGGTTATTAAGGTGTAAAAATGTGTCATTCAAAAATGGATATGTTTATTTATTGGTTCACTTACTCACCTATGAAGAAATGAATCATCAAACAAACATTGTATTGAAGGGAAAAAACAGTGCCAATATATTTTTTCAAGTTGTATGTTTCATTCCTGTTCAATTAGCTTTTTCATATATACATACACTCACCGGCCACTTTATTAGGTACACCTGTCCAACTGCTCGTTAACACTTAATTTCTAAGCAGCCAATCACATGGTGGCAACTCAGTGCATTTAGGCATGTAAACATGGTCAAGACAATCTCCTGCAGTTCAAGCCGAGCATCAGTATGGGGAAGAAAGGTGATTTGAGTGACTTTGAACGTGGCATGATTGTTGGTGCCAGAAGGGCTGGTCTGAGTATTTCAGAAACTGCGGATCTACTGGGATTTTCACGCACAACCATCTCTAGGGTTTACAGAGAATGGTCCGAAAAAGAAAAAACATCCAGTGAGCGGCAGTTCTGTGGGCGGAAATGCCTTGTTGATGCCAGAGGTCAGAGGAGAATGGCCAGACTGGTTCGAGCTGATAGAAGGGCAACAGTGACTCAAATAACCACCCGTTACAACCAAGGTGGGCAGAAGAGCATCTCTGAACGCACAGTACGTCGAATTTTGAGGCAGATGGGCTACAGCAGCAGAAGACCACACCGGGTGCCACTCCTTTCAGCTAAGAACAGGAAACTGAGGCTACAATTTGCACAAGCTCATCGAAATTGGACAATAGAAGATTGGAAAAACGTTGCCTGGTCTGATGAGTCTCGATTTCTGCTGCGACATTCGGATGGTAGGGTCAGAATTTGGCGTCTACAACATGAAAGCATGGATCCATCCTGCCTTGTATAAACGGTTCAGGCTGGTGGTGGTGGTGTCATGGTGTGGGGAATATTTTCTTGGCACTCTTTGGGCTCCTTGGTACCAATTGAGCATCGTTGCAACGCCATAGCCTACCTGAGTATTGTTGCTGACCATGTCCATCCCTTTATGACCACAATGTACCCAACTTCTGATGGCTACTTTCAGCAGGATAATGCGCCATGTCATAAAGCTGGAATCATCTCAGACTGGTTTCTTGAACATGACAATGAGTTCACTGTACTCAAATGGCCTCCACAGTCACCAGATGTCAATCCAATAGAGCATCTATGGGACGTGGTGGAACGGGAGATTCGCATCATGGATGTGCAGCCGACAAATCTGCGGCAACTGTGTGATGCCATCATGCCAATGGACCAAACTCCCTGAGGAATGCTTCCAGCACCTTGTTGAATCTATGCCACGAAGAATTGAGGCAGTTCTGAAGGCAAAAGGGGGTCCAACCCGTTACTAGCATGGTGTACCTAATAAAGTGGCCGGTGAGTGTATATCTATATATATATATATATATACTGTATATCCATTTGTCAGCTACCATTACAAAAATATTCTTTCTCACTACTGCCAATGTGCTGCGACTTTCTGTGTTATATCTGTGCACGATGAAAATAAGCAGCCTGTCAAGCTCTCCATGTGTAAAACAAACTCTTGAATTAATTAGCTGGAGTATACAAAGTGTAACCTGGGAATGTGAAACCCTGGAGTGTCTCTATCAAGGCAAAACGCTAAGAAAATATGTGTTTAAGGGTTTACAACTCCTCATCTCACAAATGATTTCATCAATAACAACACCACCAAGATCACAGTGTCTTTTTGGAAATTCTGTAAATCCTTAAACCACTCAAAATGTCCTAATCTCTGGATATACTCACTGTTCCCTTTTACCAAGCACCCGCAATTGTGTGATACACAGTGAAGCAGCCTTTGTGAGGCAGCATATTCATCAGCAGGATGTTTGATGAATTCTAATGAGGAAGCAATGCTTTTTTCTGAGATGACAGCAAATGCAAAGATTTGTTTGATTACCGAGTAGCAGTTTGTTTTATCTCTGTAAGAGCATTTGGGTAGTAATACTCAGCATATTGTCCATAGAGGAAAGAGTGGTACATGGACTTTTAATGGCTGGGCACTGTGTAACCTCGATGCTCATCAACCACATATAAATTAGATGGGCTGTGAGAGGCAAACAAATTCCCAGTCCTGCCCTGGTGATGTGTGTCTTCCAGCTTCAGCATAGCCCGCTGCCTCTGCCATTTGTCTGTGTCCACAGCAGTTCCTGTGCACACACCCACCCACACCAGCAGCTTGAAATGAGATTCACTCAAGTGCGTAATCCCTCAGTTCTGCTCCACTGTGATTAATTGACCAAATATCTCTCATATATGGAGGGTCCACACAACCCGCTTTCATAATTAAAAAGAAAAAAGAAGAAAATCTGGTGCACCACAACAATGTCCTCATAAGATGATGCAAAGTTATCATAGGAGCAGAGTGTAATCTCACAGTATATTTAGATGCTCTTCACCAATTAGCCTCCATCCCCCAGCAAAATGATCTACTGACATGTCCTTAGAAAGCCGTCAGGGAAATGGACATCATGCAAAGAAATGGCCATTTGGATCGATATCCAAGTAAGCGCAGATGCACTGTGCAGCTTATCTTTATTGAGAAACATTCACATTTGCAGAGTTTTAAGCTCAATGAAGTTCTCAAGGCAACAATTAGTGAAATCAACCAATTCCTCTCAGTTTCATTTAAGTTTTCTTCAATTTTCAGGAAGTTCACCATTGATATCATCTTTTACATAACCCTGACTGTGAGACACCCACACTAAAATTAACACTGTTCCTGGGTATGAGGACGAAATAAGTTATTAGGGCGACATTGTCAGGTGTGTGACAGGAAGCGGATTGTAAAGCAGCCACAAAAGTTGTCTCCTGTTTATGCAATGTTATGTCTCCAGCCTATGCAGGATATGCCCACCGTGACAACTTTTCATTTATGTTCTGCCACTGAATGGCATTTGTACACCTTTGATCTTGCTGACGTGCAGCAAAGGGAATAATGAGGGAACTGTGAACTCACACTTTATTGTGTGATTTAGGAAGCAAATACCCAGTGGGACCCTCACTTCTAGAATGTGTGAGTTACGAAAGGCACACAGTGAATGTCTCCCAAACACTCTGTTCTTAAATCAGTCAGTTTGTACTGCATCCCCAAATTTCAGTTTAAAAAAATAAGTCATGTAACCATTGAAATCCTAAAGCAACACATTTTTGGTCTATTCGATTTAAGATGTAATTTCCTCCAGTTTTCTATGTGCTCAATTGGCCTTGTTGGTATTCTTCTGGTTCATTAATTAAGTTAATGAATAGCACTAACAGTTTGGGAGAGTTAAATTCAGCAACATTAATGTGTATTTATGGCTGAAGGAAAACCATCTAACATCGTTGATCTGTGATACCATCGTGACACCAACTCTTAAATAATGACACCTCACAGAAGTGGCAGTTGTGGAGCAGGACAGGGACTGGGAATCAGGGTCTCTGCCACCTTCTTTTGTCGAGGCCAGTTTGGTTGCCAGTACTGTAAATTATGACTTCTGCTTTATGACACTGGCCAGATGGCCATTTAGTTCTCTTCAGAATGAGAAGTGAATGTATTTCTTTTTTGTTTCTTTTTTGTCTCTTGATGTAATTTCAGAGCCATGTTAAAATTACAGCGTTGTGATTCCATCACAGTGCATGACGTGCGATGACACTCAAAGATAGAAAAAAAAGACATAATTGACATATGACATGAATTGGCATGTCACTGATTTGTTTTCTGAGGAGACCACTTTGCACCGCCATTGCCTCCAGCTCTCAGATATGACATTTGTTAAACTAAATACAATTTCACACAATGCCATTACTTTTGAAATGTGAAATCTCAGAATTCAACACAATACATTTGTATGACCATTTATCAAAACTGTTTCGAGACCATGCTGGACTGTCAATTCACTTTGTAATGACCAGTTGTCCTGACCAGAATGGACGTGTATTGCTGATGACCCTGTGGAGTTTATTGCCATGTTTGTGGGGGCTCCAATGAGAAGTAGTCTCAGGGGCTGCAGTTGGATCAGAGTCAGGCTGCGACATCCTTTAAACCCTTAAGCTTGCAACTTTAAAAAAAAGCAGTGGAAGCAGATAGATATATAAGGCATTCCATGTGTTTTGTGAAAACAAAGACTTTTGTGAGATGATACGTTGCCTCTGTGCTTTTCCCCATATAAGCCAAGAATGAATGTATTTATATTTAGACTGAATGCTTCTTTTTTTTATATACAATAGATTCAATTTGAGGTTATGTTTATACTAATGCTAATGAACAGACATCTCCACAATCACAAGAAAATCTTGAGAAAAGCATTTATTTTAGCCTCAACACCTGGCAGTGTGCTAGCAAAATGTGTGGCACAAGCGTTGGGATTTCTTTCTCGTCTTTAGAGCTAAGACTGCAAACACCTGCTTGCAGTTTCAAGGAGAGTTATTACTTTGTTTAACACACCGCGCACATCTACTTTAGAGGGTTTTTGAAGCGGCATGCCAACTCTGGATGTAGATCAGAGACACAGTTGTGTTGGCAGGGAGAGGCTTGGTAGGCGCTGGATGATAGATGAAGCTTGGTATAGTGTGCTTAGGAGCTGCTGATGCCTTCAAGACCCCTGTTCCCTCACATCCACTTCCTCCTGACTCGCATCTCGCCACTCACCTTCTCCGTCTCTGATGCCTGATCTGTCTCCTCTGCAAACACGCTCTTTATTTAAAGGCCTGCAAAACCCCTCTCCTTGCCCTCTTGTTCATGACGTATCAGCCTGTATTCTCATAATGTCGCCTCTGAGCTCTAATTGATGGGCAAACACTAACAAGTTGCCCTCCCCCAATCTCTCCACAGTGTCTTGGTCCCAAGGGGCCCCTCTGCCCTCAGTCATGTGCTCATCTTCTACCTCCACTTGTCCATTTCACTGCTGTGTTCATTATTCATTTAGTTTCCCTTCGGATCCAGAGAAAGCAAAAGCATGGCTGAATTCATAAACAGACTCAACAGCTGGCCCAAGGGTACCTGTGTGATGGGGATGAACGTCTGAATGAGCGGGAGGGATGGTGCCAATAAGTGTGAGTGATGAAACGACAAAGAGAATCAAAAAAGAAGAAGCAGGAAAATTACAAAAATACAAAATTACTCTAATAAAGTATGGTACTATCATTAGTGTGATTTTTTTTAATCCTCAGTCCCACGCCAGTTTACTATCAGAGACCCATAATCTAAATGCCCATGGGAAAGCAACCTGGTGACAGACTGTCATTTTCACGAGACATGCAGACACTAGAGAAGGAAGCTGTTTTTATGGATGCAGATATGGATTCAGACACAGTTTTGAATTTTATGGAGCACTTCAAAGCACAACAAGGAAAAGATTTTTAGAAAAATAAATTAGGTATTTTATTGAAAGCCTCAGAGAGCTGTTTGTGCATTGCCTGGTGATACATGAGTCAGATCCAATACTATTAAAGAGTAACCTTGACACCAAACTAAAAAATGGATCGCAATTGTAACATTTTATTCATATCAATATAATTTGAATCGATTGATCATTTAAGACAGAACTCCCATTCATCCTAATTAAACCCATGACAATAATGAACAGCACTTTCTCTATATGCGAAAACAGTATTTCTGTGTTTTACTGTATATACTTAGAGTGCAAATCGATTTTAGATCAGTTTAGGATGGAGAATTATTTATTTCTATGATTCTTAAAATCTACCTCTGCAAGGTTACTCAAGCAGGTTACACAAGCAACTTCATGAATATGCACACTTCCTGGGGGTTTCCAAACTCCACTGAGCATACGGGAGGAATCCCCAGCTGGGCTTTGCCCTGTGGTTTTTTAATATTGGGATTTTGGACTATTAAAGTTTTGGAATCTCAAGAATGTAAACAAAGAGGTTTCAGGCACTCCAAGTTTTTTAATATGTTTGAATGTTTTGTTCTCAGACAAATTATTCAGTTTCATATAGAATATTTATTTTACTTCATCTGATCTTCTCCTCATAATAGGGCTGTATCCTAGATGCGCCCAAAAATTCTCCATTCATTAGGGTCCTGGACCAATATCTACTTTTATGGCCTTTGTTTTAATAATAAACGGAGTGAGGGTTTTTGAAAGAATTTCATAACATGACTTAAAGCCTATTGGGTGTTTAAGATGAAACTCCAATTGAAGATGGCATAATGCCTTAAGCACTGATCTTAATTAAAAAAGAACATTTGTAGTGTATCATTTATCATTAAATAAGGTGGAGATAAGGTAATTCAAAGAGAAAAACAATTAAATCGCAGTATCTTATAAAGAAAAAGTTATATAATGATGTATTTTCTCAGGTTTCAAGGATATTTCTTAGAGTATAAAGGTTTCTCTATCGCTTGGAAAAGGTGTGCAGCATCGAGACGTGTGTGTGTAAGAAAATGAGAATGGGACAAGGTATCACTTCCTGATCACTATCTTATATAATCACGCGTTAACAGAAAAAGACAGGAGCACAGGATGAGAATGAGATAACGCAGAGGTAGAAAGAGAGAGTAAGGAATAGAGTAGGAGATTTGCGGTCTTGGATTGATCTGAAACCCGACCAATCGGGCGCCTGCCTAACCCAGAGCCGCCGCAGTAACTGCGCACGATTGGATGAAGCTCTGGCAGAGATATGAGCACACACGAGCTGGTTTTGCTCGCTGGCCCAATCCCTCACGCACACTCATGCACACGCACATAGGGAGAAGAGAGTAGAGCGTTGGCTCTCCGCACGCCGTGCATTGAAGCTCTGTCCCGGAAAGGATGGTCGGAATTGGGGAATGAGACGGGAAAAAGGGAGGGGAGAAATAAGGAACAAACACATATTCGCGCGTCTTTATTACCGCTCATCATTTGTCATGTGCGTAAAAGGATGACAAGCGGGCAGGTAAGAAAAAAAAAAGAAGTTTGGCCAGCTCTTTATGTGTGTATATCCTATTGCAAGTTGACCTTTGCATTCGTGAGCATGGCTGGTATAGACGGGTGTGTACGTGTAGGCTGCTTTTTATTGAGTTGGACAGAATCCGTTTCATAGAAGTGAAAAGCTTTTGAGCACACGCCTCTCAGCAGCGAGTTCTGTGTTCACACGTCCGTGCCCCGTGAAAATGTGGACTTAACAGAGCGAAACAGACACTACGGGGAAATAAGTGAAAGAAAGCGCACCGGTTTTATTTCTAAACCCTGAGTGGACCGGGGTATGGTGCCTCTTCTCCTTACCGGGTGTTGTTGCGCGCAGTGCCTCAGTGGACTTATGAATGATAGACAGGCTGCATAACAGAGAGGGAGTTTGAGGCTATCCGATCCCTGACGCGCGTGCCGCACCAGTGTAGCCAGAATGAAATTTACGCACACTGCAGGAAACGGGAGTCCACTCTCTGACTGCAGCCTCTCCGTGAGCCTGGCTCTCCCCCTTCGTGCATTCTCTCTCTATCTCTATGTAGAAAAGGAGGGGGAGAATCAAGAAGCGTTTTGAATGAATGCCTCAGTGGATTCTGTGAAAGGCTTTGACAGTTATGTGTGTGTGTGTGTGTGCAAAGATACAGGGCAAGTGGCAGCTTCCTCTCTGTCCCCGTTAATATTGCAGTGTGGTATGTCTGCATGGCAGCTTTTAAGGGTGATCACCCCTCAGATGTGCTTGGAAATGTTTTGGAGAAAACAAAGAGCGGCTTGCAATTCAGCAGCATGTCCAGGCTGCAGTGTGTGAAGGAAACAAGCAGTGGAGGATGTTGGTTTCCCTTATCGCAGATTAGTTTACAAAATGTAGGAGCCATTTGAATTCCTCTGTATAAAAAACTGCGGACAGAATACGAACCCTACTCAGACTGCACATATGGTTGAAAACAGTGAATGGAGTTGTATATTAACCTCATCTTAATTGAAGCCTTGGGCCATTTATGTGGTTCCTACACAAGCAGATTACAGTTATGGTCTTACTTAGCCATATGGACTGGGCCAGAGCATCAGCAAATCAGGCTATCCTCTTCATTAGCAGCACATTACGTAGCGTATAGCCTCTCTGGTATGAATGAAAAAATCTGCTTTTGAAGCTCCCAAAGGAACATTTTACCAGCCTGTCAAATTTGTCTTTTTTTCTTGCCATTTCCACCAAATATTTCTGGCTTAAACTTTGGATAAACCACAGCTACCAAAAGTATTCATGAAATCATTTTGAACTGAAGACTGGCATCTTAGCTTGGAAAGCTGTCAGACCATCGCCCCTCTCATGGATGTTGTTAAAGCAAACTGAGGCAGCTGACTCACTTCTGAAAAGCCTAAGGAGTTTTGAGATGTTCTGGTCAGCTGCCCAATTTAGTCTGGCAAGTGGAACATATTGAAATAGCAAAATATGCAGAACATAACACATTAGGGATAAAAACTGTGTAAAAATATGAGAAGAAAAGAAAATTGGACTGGAACTGATTATGTTTGTGTTTATCAATTAAACTGGAATTGGATGAGGCAAAAAGTCCAATTAAGAAGGCACTGGGAAAGAAAGAAATTATTAAATCACTCAACAATCTAAGAAAAAAAGCCATGCATGTACAGTTTTGCACAGACTTTGAATTACAATAATTTTATTTATCTTAATCAAAAGCTACTAACCATTTAAGCCCTTTAGATAAAATTATCTTTGGGTTAAGCACACTTACCCAAGACACGTCACACCTGCAATAACCAAACAGAATGATGACTTGCCCTGGTAAGTTTACCTGCTCATACTTGGATCAGGTACTTGTTGCAAAAAAAAAAAAATCACTGAGTAAACTCAACATACAGAAGCCGCCACCAAACGTCATAGTTTTAGTTTACTTTTTTGAAAACCTCTCAGGGCTAATTGTTCATACAACTGAAAATAGCTGTGCAGTTTAATCATAACTGATTATTCACCCACAGTAACTAATTCAATCAAAATGCCATGCAGATGTTTTAGTAAGCAAACAGATGCTTATATGAGTTAATCACTTGAATCCCTGTTTGACACCAGTCACAGGGATTACCCCACCCTCAAGTGTTGTGTCAACTGAGGTGTGAAGAATTATGCATGTACCAGTCACAGGTCACAGTTACTTACAGCAGAGCACACGTCTTGCATGTAGCGCAGATTGACTGCAAAAGCTTTCTTTTTCCAGAAAATTGATGTTCAAGTTTAAAAGGAAATCGTCCAACTTGGATGACTGGAGACCAGCCTAATAATCGAAAGAGTCAAAAGCCACGAAGGTCCTTTGAGACTCTTTAGGAAATCTTTTAGTCTGAGAAAACCCCTGAAGCATCATTTTATTAGTTAACCCTCTGACTGGAAGATGACAGGTTTTAAGCCTTTACTACAAACTGGCAAGGACAACAAATCATTTAGACCTCTTTCAAATAGTCTTTTCGACTCTGAGCCCAAACAATCTAAACACAAACAAGCCATCCAGAACTCATGGTCCGTGCAGAAATGGCTCACCCCAGGTGTCTACCATGAAACCAATATAATTTCAGTCATATTTCTAGCTCAGTAGACTGGAGTGAGCATAGCACAGCACAGTCAAAAGGCTTTTTAAAAGATGAATCATGCTTTTCTCCAAACGAAAATGAGCTTTTTTTTCTTTCCTTTTTTTTTTTTTTTTTTCCAGCCAGCAAACAAAAAGTGGTCATTGACTGGCTCTGTCAGCCAGTCAGGGCTTAGAGTGGAGGGGCTATATTCCAGTGAGAGATGTAGCTTGAAAAAGCTAAGTGTTTAGGGGTCTTGCCATTGATGCTATCTTCCTCCTAAATCCAGGGTGAATCAAGGTAAAATAATCCCCTGCTTTGAATGCAGTACTGCAATGTTATCATGTGCTTTAAAGAGATAAATGATGCATGGAAATATGGTGTTACATTTCTTTGACATTATATCCTGGTGGGAATGAGCTGTGCTCGGAGAAAAATAATAAGCATTGAGTAAAACACTAAAGTTGTCATTGTAGATTTTCTTTGCTGGAGTAACAGTCATAAATTAATCTGGAATTAGTTGAAGAGGATAGAAAGAGAGCAGCTGTCATTGGAGAAAAGAAGAGCATCCTTTAGTGAAAGTTTTAACCATTTCTAATGGACGGACTCACAGTTTTGACTTCTGTCTTAATAGCATTGACCAATACCTCTGCACTGTAAATACAGCTACCCTTGTCCACTTTTCAGTGGCAGCTGTCATAATGACTACAATTAAACCCTTATACTCCATTTTCATTCAGGGAAAAAGAAAATGTTTTGGGGGTTATAGGACAGGGAAAGAACTAGTGAGCTTTTCCCTTAAATCTTTAAGATTCAGCTGTACTGGCATCCAAGTCAGGTTTTCTGCACTTTTTGTTCCACATGACCTGGTTTTCATTATAACACGTCTTCTGGATTATGTTTTTTTTTCTCAGAAAACTCCATTAATCACCATATGGCAAATCCCGATAACTTCTGTTATAAGCTATCCAGCTAATTTGAAAGAAAACTCTTCTAGAATTTGCATGTTCCAGAAAAAAAAAGATATGAGGGACCATCATTTATATTAAATATTAGATAATAAACACAACCTCTGCATTTCCAAATCAGTGAGTCAATTTTCAGTATTTTGATATTTTGTTACGTTGTCTATGTTTGTCATGTGTCATACATGTAGGATACAGACAAAAATAGCAAACCTTCTTAACTATAAAAGTGAGTAAAAACAAGTAAAATCTTTTGTCATCTGAAAAAAACTAAACTCAATGTCTGCAGACTCCAGTTGGCTGTAAGAAAAAACAACAATTTAGAAGTATACTTGTGTGAGGAGCAAGAAGTCAATCAAGCACAACAAAACCACTCTCACCTGGCTCATAAATACCACCGGGAGGAGAAAGCATCAGGTCTAACAGTTATAACTCACTTTTTCTCTCCTGTTGCCAGCATTTCCTTTTTTGAGTTTCATTACTTATGGTGGGACACAGAGCAGTATGCATCATGCTGACATTATTGCACTATGGGTTTCTTCAGTATGGGTGAGAGCAACATTAGAATGATTCATCTCCTACTCTCTTTGTCAGTGACGAACGGCCAACCAAGCATTTCCTTTGAGAGCCCTCAGCACTATAAAAGGAAGTTTGATCGTGGGCAAGCATCTACAGTAGGCTGTTACATTATGACATTTTGCTTTTGACCTGAAGAACACATAATGAATGATACACTTCTTCACAGCTGACTAAATAAAGTAATGAAACATATTTAAAAAAAAAATCTTCCTGTTTTTCAGCTGATTGGGATATTAGAATTATGTATTTTTTCAAGACACAAGATTTGGTTTTAAAAAACATTCAGATTTTCCTTCTAGCATATTTTGCTGTACAAATCCTTGTGTTTCACAATACTCAAGATTATATTTTGAGCAACCTCTAAAAAAGTTGTTTGTGAGGATTGAGAGGAGATTATTTTCAGGAACAGGTTTTTTTTTTTTCTTTCAATATAGAAGAAATAAGGAGCCTAAGAAAGATATTTGAATTAAATGTAGATGGGAAATAGAGGCGAAAATCTACCAGTCATGAAAAATAAGGTGTCATGTAAAAGAGAAAAATGGCACTTCATTCGGATGTATGTAAGAATATTCTGTCTGCATATTTGTTCAGTGTTTTATTGGAGGAATGACTTTGCAGACTATAAAAACAGAGCCATTTGATTGCCAATATGAAGCATGAATAGTTAATGCACTATTAGAGGGGTTTGGATTTCCATCTCACATTTGTGAGTGTTTGCTCAGAGACTTTCCCTTTTTAAATAGCTCTAAAGAATGAACTGACATTATATAATCGCTCTGCGTTTCTTCCTGGTATCCTGGGGGCTGCCTCCAAGTGTTTTATTCCTTTCTCTGCTTAAAAAGTGTTGGGATGATGGCTGTGCCTTTTGGTCCCACTCGGGGTGTTTCACACTCTTTGGGAAAGCTGGGTTTTATTCACCTGGTGCATACTGTTTCACATTCACCTCCCACTAGATTTACATTGTAAGCTTCGGGCATTTCATTTACACTTTTGTACTCGGCAAACTACATGGAACAGAGTGGTAGATATTAAGCGTTATGTTCAAGGAGAGTTCACAAGTATTCTGCATGAAACATATTTCCAGGGAATATTAAGATCAAATTACGAAGGCTTCCCCTGGTGCTAAATACATGCAGGCATGGGTATTAGGGAAACAATGTATCTGACCTGCTTGATGTGATGTGTGCTGGGTCCAAATCTGGTGATGGTATTTTTGTTTTTGAAATGCTTCATGCAGCAGTGTACGCTCCAACCTTAAGCCTAACATTTTAGGAACTCTGCCCCTCAGTGTAGTCAATGAGTAACTGTGCATTTATTAATGAAAAATCATCCTAAACAGCTCCATTTTTCCCCATTATTGTCACTCTTTAATCCAAGAGTGTAGCCAGTCCACACATAGTTGTAGCCATTGAAAGTTACCCTTTACCGTAATATTATTGCTCAAAGATATTCGATGAACTATATTCAAAGACACATAGCTATCAAAATATATTTGTGTATGTTAGAGTGTATATGTTAGAGAAACATTAGAGTGCGTCCAGTGTCGAGTGTGTGTCACACATTCTCCATTTATCTGCAGCTCCACTCCAGATGAAAGGCAACGCATGAACAGCCCTGCAGATATTACTTGAGGTGAAGTATGGACTCTAACTCAAAAGCCATGTAGTCTCCTGACAGAGTGGAAGGGCGAGTCACGTCAGGTAGTTGTCAGTGTCAAAGTGCAAAGAGAGACCCTGATGTGTGGCACTGATAAAACATTAGTGTGCTCCATGCCTGCCAGACCCACTCACCCTTCACGTGTTTTGCTGGGATGTGAGCGAGATGTTAATTGGACCGTGCCAATGTTCTATGAGAGTGTGAAAGAGAGGAGGAGGGCGTGTGATGGACAGGGCATCCATACTGATTTGCAGATCTGCGCTGGACGAGAAGTGAGCCGCAGGGGTCTGTCCACTAGAGTTAAGACAGCAAAATGAATTTTAATGCCACTCGAATACTTTTAGAAGAAAATAAAATGAATGCAGTCCTGACTTTTATAAACAAGTTGCCTGAATACCCTGAAATGTATATACTATTCCAGCAGACCAGATAGATAGTATTTAATGTGGATTTCAACACATATATACCGAAAAGTACATGCATTTTCCCTTTGTAGGCAGGATCATATTGCTTTGAGCATTTACACTGAATAATTAATCAATATTGTTTAATTTCAACATTAAATGAGCACTGCCGATACTTTATGACTCCACTGCTGTCCATAGTTTCTAAGTCTTTGGGTGTGTAATCAGATTGCCTCAAATATTTGCAGAATTGTGAATTTTCTTTGTAACGTCTGCCCACTTCCTTTTCGCGGGGGCTTTAAATTCTTATGAACTGTTGCCAAACTGTAGGATTATGTTCCAAAGTGTCAATATGCTCGCCGTCTATATGAATACATTTTTAAAGCAATCAGAATACAATCCTGTGTGTGCCAGGAGCTGGAATCCAAAGCTACGATGAAATTATCTCACTTATTAGTTGTTAACTATGGTTTTCTCTGTAATAACTTTTGTTATTATCAAGTTTACATCAGACTCTCATGCAACAATGACTAAGGGTCATCATCAGGTATTTTAGGATTTCTTGAAATTGCTTCAGGGAATGTGCTGAATCTTTACGAAATCAACAGACAGTGCTCACATCCACAGAAGATGCTCTGACAGATTTGCTGAAATCCAGGAGTTTAGTAATTAATCGGATGTAAAACGTTTGAAAAAATGTCAGGTAGCATGTTGAAACTGTTTCTGTTTTCCCACATTTCAATGGACACGTCATTGACAGATTAAGATTTTTTTTATTTTGATCCTCAAAAGTGAATGCAACCTTTAATGGAATTGAGAGTTAGATGCCCTCTCTCTGAGGGGCATCTCAGATTTCGATTTAGAGACATCGAAAACTGTTGCTGAGAGTTGACGCCGTATTTTGTTACCTCAGCAAATGACCGACTGCGATGCACCAGCTGATGTGCATCTGCACAGAACAAATATAAAACATATGCTTCCATTCTCTTCAATCAGTCTCAAGTTAGCGCTGAGCTGGAAGAATGCTGGTGATTTAGGGAAAAATAAATGAATCCTGGCAACACCATAATATGAATCATAATACAGTCATTTCAGTAACAGTGGTACTTTGAGAGTATAGCAGCTTCTGAAGTTAAATTATAAAAAGAAAGAAAAAAACACATGGAAACACTAGAGTCCCCTCCAGCCCACACAACCCACTGTACTCCTCACACCTCACGCCGCTAATCTTCCTTCCTTTTGTCTCTGTTGTCTGCATCAGTGGCTTGTTCTTTTTTTGGATGGTGGTGGCATATTTGTCTGTTGCTGCTCCTGACACCCCCTCACGCGCCTCTGTGGGCTCTAGAGAAGCAAAGCACTGAGCATCTGCGAAACACCCAAATTTCCCGCACTTCATCCACTCATGTGGGAATCTACCTGACAGTAGGAAAGCAAGCTTTTCTGTGTATGAAATGCTAATGCGAATAGCCTCAACCCTATTTTGTGGATGAGAGCGCAGAGCTTTTCTCCTCGTTGTGAAACCCACCCTCTCTGTATGTTTTAGCATTTGTGAAATGGTAAATTCTGCCAAAGCCAGTACCCTCAACCTGAGTGTAGACTTCTCAAACATGAGAAGAACCTATTGCTGTAGGTGATATGGATATCTCACCACCCTTTATCCCTCTTTCTTTTGTTCTGTTTAGTAGAGGCTCTTGTAAATCCAGCAGCTTGAAATTCATTCAAGCAGGGCTGGATTGTGTTCTTCACCGATCTGTGAGTTGATGGGAAATTTGCCAGCTGCTATTGATTAATCGCTGTCATTCATGAAGAAAACTAATGACTTGCTGGGATTTGAATGTGCATATTTTGCTCTTTGTAGTTTTATTTAAAAGCCAAATCTATAAGTACACCGGTGGACTGTTTATTTTAAGAATAAGTAAAGTAAAAGGATAAAGAATTTATTCCTGTCCTTACATTCTCATAACCTCCACTAACATCTAAATGTACAGACGGAATTCATTTGTTATTATGTGTGTTGTGTATTTTCTAAAATTGATACAAGACTGGGTTACAGGCAAAAATAAAAAGCCGATATCCCCTGATCAACATTAAACTGAAACATGTTATCAGGGAGGCATTCAGAAATCCTCCTGACTGGATGCCTGAATCGTCTCAATTGTCTACGACATAGGGAAGCACTGTCTGCACTCCATGAATACCTCCCACACGACTGAGCTTTTCACCCTATTCCCAAGGGTGAACAATCCCATTATTCCTATCATACACTGCTCATTATCCTAGGATGTAGTAGGAATTTAGAGCCACTAGTAAATTACCAGTTTCACCATCAAACTTTGCTCTGCCGTTGTAGAAAAGTAAACATTTTTGGGCATATGGTCACACTGTCCTGGAACGTAAAAAGACAGTTTCCTTCTGTTTAGGACTGGGGTTGTACGCTTGGAAATTGTATAAACCTGATAGATAGGCTATAAAAAGCCTTGCCAACTTGAAGTTGATCACTGATAAGTGCATGTCATGTTACAAATCTGAGGTAAGACCCCGCCCCCCACAAACACAATCCACAAGGCCTACAGGAATGAAGACACTCTAGGACATTTTCGGGTGTTCTTTGATCATGCGTTCACTGGTGAGCTGTGTTATGGCAGGATTTCTGCATATTTTACTGGCTCGAACATGTGGGGGATTTTTAAAAGATCTTTTATACAGTAGTTGGTCAGAGGAACAACTTGGTCATTTTTGTATTTGTTATTGAAAAAAAAAAAAGATTGAAAAAAAGCAGAAGTCTCATACGCATCCAGACCTGAATGGTGTGCATCAGAGCTGCATTCAGTGTGGAGAGAGAAAAAAAAAAAAGTTTTTTGTTCTCTCTGCAGTGAACAGCAGATGGATGCTGTCTGCTCCATCCTGGCATTGCTTGTTGTATGATGAGAGCTCAGGAATTTAGCCATTAAACCCACAACAGATGGGACAGTTCCCATCTTCTACTCAGCTCTCATTAAGTAACCAAACCACATATAGTGAGGTTGAGGAGTGCAGACATGTATTCTAATTTGAAGGAAAAACACAAACAACAGTGACAACAGCAACAACCAACCTCCTTGCAGGGTTTAATTAAGTTTCTATAACTTGGGGTGGAGGCATAAAAGACGAAGACATCAGAGTTTTTTTCTCTGTCTTATTTTGCCAACCAATGCCTTATTATTTTTTTTTTAGTTTAGGTACTCAGAACTTAGGTTAGTACAGATGGCATCTTCATACAATAAAGACAAGGTACTATTAATTTTTGGACAGAAGGTGGAAGGGAATGACTGACACACCATCATCCCAGCATGACTCAGTGGCAGTCATTACTGCAGTGGGCCTAATTACATTAAAGCCTAATCTTTGTATAAAAACCTGCTTCTTCTTTTTAATTATCCACAAGTGTTTTGGAAAAGATTGAAATGAGAGGATAGAGCATTTGTTTTATGTCCTTTGGTTTTTACATGAACAAAAGAGGGCAAAAAATTAACACAGAAACAGGATATAAGCTGTTCTCCTGCTTTGAGGCCACCAGGCTATTTCATTTTTTTTCACTGGCCAAATCTTCTTTAATCGTACTGTTTATGTAATTGTTTGATAAAACAATGAGACAGAGATAAATCTCAGATCTTCAGATCTGTATTTGACAGAAGGAATGGTGTAGGGAGGTGATATGTACAGAACTGACTAAAATCATGAATATTATTATTACGATCTTGGATTTATGTTTTGCCCACCATCCTTTGGCTGTAATTATATCCTTGCAGGTGCTGTAATATGAGGTCATGTTAACTTGGTGAGGAAAATATCAATCATTTGCCTGGGGTGAATTATGCAGATTGATGTAGAATGTTTATTACATGGTTAGTAAAAGGACTAAAAGGAATACAGCTGCAGTGTGGAGCTGTAAGAGAAGAAAGCAATTCCAGAGCAGCAGTTTCCACTCTCCTGGCAGCTATGTGTTTTAGTGTTAATTCTGGTGGTTCTTTCAGTGTTTATACTTTTAGCTTTGTGTTTACAGTGCCACAACAGTCTAATGCTGGAGGAGGCAGGGGTGCACATTTTGTCCACATGACCAAATTTGAGTATGGAGTTCTAAAAACCAACAAATCCTCAAATTGAAATGACCCGAAAATATTGGCTGTTTGTACTGATAATAGAAAACTTTGAAATAGTGTCTCAACTAGGAGCATAAGGAAGAACTTCTTATGGAAACCATCATTTTCCAAAGTGCCTCCTTTAATAAGCCACACGAGTTTTTAAAGTGGGAAATAATAGCTCACTTTGGGCACTTATTTCTTCTTTGCACTGCAATTGTTACACTCAAGTATGACGGCTTATGGGCAGTGTTCTGTCAATAAAATGACAGCATTTCACTAAAACACATTGGTCACTGATTGGTTCAGTTTAGACAGTAACATTGCTTGGTTTGAGTTCCGAGTTATTTTTGCTCTTAATCAAAGCTATAGTTGCCATGGTTACCCATCACAATTAAATTATTTCAATGACAAGAAGGGCATTTTTGTCACTCATATTGACTTTAGGCACTGATATAAGATTAGCTTTAGTTAAAAAAAGGTTGGAAACACCATCAGCAGTGTAATGTTTGTGCTGCTCTGCAACTACCTTCTTGGATGCCATGCAGTTACAATGTTTCATTTTGTAGAAGCTACAATAAGCCCTTCTTATAAGTTTGGGAGTTTGTGGCTTAGTTCAGGCCACTTCAAGCGGTACTTGAATTGGTTTTGTTTCTGAAAATGTCACAGCATCCATTTGAAATAGACCAATCCAAAGTGCGCATCTCATCCCACATCCTGGGCGATTAATTTTTTTCAGTTTGTAATTTAAGACAAGAACACGGATGGTTTTCACGAGCATCTGCGGACACTTGGTTTCAAACATTTTCACATCACAGTGGGAGTTTCTTAGCTGGAGCATTTTCTCAGCGTGGGAGGGAGGCGTTGAGGAGGAAGATCGGACTTAAGTGAAGGCAAGATGTGACAAAAAGCATGATGCTGAAATCATGGGTCTTTCTGAAAGCATTTCAAGAATTACAGAGTAGGCTCCTGATGGTGGAATTCACTGCTGATATTAATACAAAATACATCTAAATAGATGTGGGATAGAGCAATTTTTATTTATTTATTCATATTTTCATATATTTATTTAATCAGTAATGTTTTATTCATCTTCATGTTTATTTTTTGTGCTCACGGCTGCATCATCTGTGCACTATTTATGTTATTTTGTACACAGTATATATTACAGTCCTGTGTACCTAACATAGGTCATAGGCCGTACTACTGCACATTAAATGTTGGCATAACAACAATAAAAATGTTTTTTTTTCATATTATCTTAAAGGCATTCCCATGCAAAGTGAATTAGAAGTGAATTTGAATCCTAAGTTTGATGCAAGTAAGAGATCAGAAAAGAAGACTATACAGCACTGGAAAGGAAATTATACAAAAATCTCTCTCTCCAAAACATTTTAAGACTACAGTGGATGTATTGAGGGCGGTCAATGTTTGTCTGTTTTTCAAAGCTGGTTCTTTTGATTTTTAAATGGAACTTAAACTTAATGGGGAATCACAAAGACAGAAAGACTATGCTTTCAAATGAGTCCCCCAGGAACATTCCTGATATCGTGGAAGATACAGAGGTCTGATCACAAGTGGTCGGATGTGACGCAAGTATCTTAATGCCAGTTGTGAAGTGTGGTTTGTAGTCAGATCACGCACAGTGTATGCCATACTGCATGAGAGCCGAAAAGAGCCTTCTGGGTGGTGCCATTTACTCAGAAAAAAAAACAAATGATATTATTAAATAATTCTGCAAAGACTCGGCTTAATCAGGGGAAGAAATGGACTTAAAAGTTGAACTAGCTTGTGTATAGAAAAACAAAAAAAGCCATTATTCATTAGGCCTTTCAGGAAGATGACATTGAGGAAAAAACTGAAGCATGCCCGACTAAACCTCTGAGTTGCTGGCGTCTCTCTTCAACCTATTTGTCTAGTCCAATTTTAAGGAACCTCCAGGGTGCACCACACATTTAGAGGATTGTCCCACTTGTCAAGCTGATCAGACTAATCTGCTTTCTTTTACCAACAATGAGCTGGGCAGGGTCAACGCACCTAAAAGTATGTAGACAGACAGAGCATATTTTTAGAAATGGTGGACATTTTTCACATGTATTTCAGCAGCTCTGATAATGTAGTATCTTTTCATTTATCTGTGAATCAAGAATAACATCATGCAGCATGTAGGGACTAT
>JABUIW010000156.1:7328160-7378265 GCA_013363375.1 Menidia beryllina
ATATATATATATATATATATATATATATATATATATATATATCTACTCAGCTTTCCTTACTTCATCCCTTACTGTTTACTTTCTTGCGCACAGGGAATCTTCACCTCAGACTACAGGCAACAAACCCCATAAATTGTTGGAAAATGTTTGTTTTTCTTGCTTTCGGGTTGGGTGAAAAGTCAAGAGGCTCTTTGGCCGTGGTCATCCTTTTCGGTCTGGCACTTTTTGTTCTCAGAATGGAATGGTGGTTCAGTGTTTTGTGTTTTGACCTGCCTCCCTGTTATCTGCTGTTTGACATCAGTAGAAAAATGAAGATGTGAAATCGAAAGCAGTGGATAAGCTCACAGCAGGAGGACGAAACATTAGCTATTAGTGGCAGATGACACAGGCTTGTTTGCTCTTTCTGTTGCACTGAATTGAAAAGCCTCTCTGTTGCTTTCTCAGCACTGCTCTGTCTCTCAGTCTCCCTTCCTACTTAATATTTCAAGATTTTTAAAGGGTTTCAACTGCAGTATCATCAGAGGCTGTGATTACGATCATGAACTGTTGGATTTACATCAGCTGAGGTCTTAAAAGTTGTTTACAAGGGCAGCTTAGTCCCCGGGATGCAGTTCTCCTAATGTATGAGTAAAACTGATTTAGAGATGTGGTATTTATTTTGCTTCTGCTTATGTATACAGATATAATTAATAGGACAAAAGCGTAAAAAATCTGAAACATTATGATTTAATTGATGTTTTATGTATCTCAGCATCATTGTAGCAAAGTCAATGTCATCTATGACAAATTCACCTAAAGATAATTAAACTTTTCAGTGATACATAAGAAATACTGAGTTATTATTTTTAATAAATACTCTATAAAGGATCCCAGGGATAATGGCCTGAGTTAGTGCAGCTAAATGCAAAACTATCCATCCTGTTATGTGTGTGTGCTGTTTTAGCTGGCATGAGCCTCTCATAACAGCAATAACACAAGATGGGAGCACAACTGCACGAGCTGTAACTTGTTTGGAGCCCAGGAGTCATTTTTGCTTTCCCCATGGACATATTGGCTTATCAAAAACAACAAATAATACCTTCTTACAACAAGCAACCTTGAATTTTTAATGACAAAAAGATAAACAATGTCTATTTTGAACATCTTCAGCCCCTTAAGCATTAACTCAGGAAACTTTTAACAGTAGGTTTTCTTTCTTTTTACGCATTTTGGGTTGTTATTTGAACCATTTTTTTGTTTGCTTGTTGCTATTTAATACTTAAGATACATCGTTTAGAGCCAGTAAGTTAAATAAGCATATGAGCCGGCACACAGAAATGGGTAGGGAATGAAAGAAACACAAAGAATTGGCAGTAAAAAATAAAACCTACAGGAGAAGGGAGTCGGTTAATTTAGTTTAACCAGTGGTGGTGGAGCCTCCCATGAGACTGGACTTTGTTATTTCACTCTTGCGCCCAAAGTGTAGGCCACATGGGACTGAGGGACATGAAGCGGCCACCTGACAGCCTTTTTTTCTCCAGGAGTCCTCTGTGCTTCCTATCCCCAGCAGGAAGAGGGCAAGGTGGGCGTTGATCGCTAAATAGAGGTGGGCACATCTCCCCTGCCCTGCCCTTCTTGTAATAGACAGAAAGCTGCAAAACGCGCTACCGTGTTACAGAAGGCCTCCAGCTTTAAATTGCCTTCTGCAGCACTGCTCCCAAAGAAGCTGACAGGGTGGAGTTGGAAGATGAAATAAATGTACTTCTGAGGGAGGGCCCAGTAATGAGACACAGGGACATGGGATGAAAACGTATGAAATAATATTGTTCAAATTCTTCTTTTTGTGCAACTTTACATAGACAGTACTATTTTTACACCAACGTCAGTATTTACCATCCATTTTCTGAACCACTTATTCCCAAAATGGGGTCACAGGGGGGCTTGAGCCTATCCCAGTATTCAGTGGGCGAGAGGCAGGGTACACCCTGGACGGTCCGCCAGTCCATAGCAGGGCCACACATATAGACACACGAAGACAAACAACCACGGACACGCACACTCACTCAATTTGAAATGTCTATCTAACATGCCGGTTTTTGGACAAGGAGGCCGGAAAACCCGGAGAGAACCCATGCAGACACAGTGAGAACTTGCAAATTCCACACAGAAAGGTCGTGGTTAAGTCAGTATTTGTATGCACTACTTTTAACGTCTGTACTCAAAACAGTGGTTAAAAAGTTAGTGTCGTACTCACATTATAAATTCTCCAGGATGCAGGAACGAAGTCATGGCAAAAAAAAAATATTTTAAAACAAAGTTAGACAAGGATGTAAATGTAGCAAATAACTTGTACACATCCTGCCAAAGAATCTCCAGGACTGCTGCTGTGTATAATCCATTCTGTTAAACTCTGCACATATAAAAAAAACAGTGTGGGCAGAAGCCCGCTAAAAACAATATCATCACCATAAAAAAGCGAGAAATTATTTTCTTTGACAGAGCCAGATGCTGTTGATTTCATGGCTCCCTAAAATGTAGTTTGCTTTGAATCAGCATGATAATCAGACAATTAGGAAACTGACTGAAGCAAGCCCTAGGAGGCAGGAGTGAAACCACTGGAAAAGATATTCTCATTTTGACTCACTGAAGTGCCACAACCATCTCAACCATTCTGAGTCTGCAGAAATATGTTTTTGTTGTTGCTTGATTGTATTTCTAAAAAAGAAATACCTGAAAACCTGGATAAAAAAGGTATATCTCTAAGACAGCTTATTCAAAACAACCACTGTAGCAGACTTCTCTGTTGGTCTGGATATCATTGTGTCAGTGAAAGGAAGGAAGACGAGGAAGAAGGATTTGGGCGTAGCTCTACCTATGCAGATGAGAATCGTCTCCCAGATTACACATGTTTGGTGTGTGGCTGGGTAATCATCCTCCGATGCTTTAATCCACGTCGATGTGAAACCGACTTTGCCTCCTCTCGCGCTGCTTTGGCTGGCGGGCGGTTAGAGCCATTTCAACGGGTTTGCCAAGCCGTGGCTGGAGTGGTTGAAAGCAGAGAGCAACATTACGCGCTCATTTACTCTTGACTGTAGGATTCTACCTGAGCCATATTTTGTAAATAAGGATTTGGTTACTTTCCTTTGTCTGTTAGTTTTGTTTTGACCGTGTATATCGACCCAGAAGCAGAGTGGTAGTTTCTAGACAAGCCGGCGTACGTTGATCATTTATTAATGGCTTCAGAAGCACTTTCAAAACTCCTTTTAAAAGCTGTGCTTGACTTTTACCGTGCAAGTCAGATATCCATTGCTGATAAAATTGTTTGGGCCCAGGGTTGCACATGATTTATGAGAGAGTTAAGAAAAGACAGTACTCCTACGTCAACAGAGTTTTAAAGTTAGACAAAAGCTTATAAAGTGTGCATTTAAACTGAGTCTATTTTGTCAAAAGTACATTTCTGCATCTTCCTATTTGCTGTGGCAGTAATAGAATGAACAACGCCTCATACTATTTCATTTTCAAGGATGATAGTTGAATAGTATATTTTGCCTAACATCCACCTGAAAACCACTTGCATTTAATTTTTTTACTTTTTGAATTACAAGAAGTATTGTGTACTAAACAGTTGTGATAAAAAAGTCACAATTTTTACATTTGACTGTCGTGTAATTTATGTCTGTGCTACTTGATGTTATGCATACATTTTACTGTCTGCAGTACTTGAGGTACATTAATCTTGCAGTATCCATTGACCGTATTTCTTTTAAACCACTGGGCCAACACTTCATGGCTCTGATTCACGAATGACCTCTCAGGGCAGTATCATCAACCAAGCAGTCTTCTGACCTTATCGGCTTAGACAACCTTTTAACGACGTAACCTCTCAAGTCAAAAGATATTTGAATTATCTGCATAAAGGCAAGCATGTCTGGGAAACAGAGGCGAGATTTCCTCTTGCCTTTGTGATTTATCACAGTCAGCTGGTTTGAAGTGCACATCCTCATCTGTAAGGATTTATGAGTTGCAATTTAATTGGAGGGAATTAGTGGACATTTAGCCTCTAATATCCATCAAATTAATCTCTAACTCTATGTTCCCTTTTCCCTTGCTCTCTCTTCCAGGACATCAAGAATGGCTTTCGGGATTAACCTTTAATCTTGGAAAAAGTCCACAGAAGTTCACGCCCAGTTGCACGGCTTCTTATCTTCTGGGACGCTCCATAATGTAAATGTTTCTTGCCCTTTGTTAAAAACCTCCAGCACTGGCCATGGCCCTTAGAGGATCTCCCAGGACCATTACAGTTTGGATTTGATTCAGCATTTTGCTTGGACCACGGCATAGGTCTGCAGCAGTGGCTGTTGGTGGTGGCTGCTGTGGCGGTGGTGGGAGGACTTTGTCGCCTTGGAACACAGGGATACATTCACATATGAACGTGCCACCATGAGGATATCCACCACCTCTTGTCTCTGTCCCTTCTTAGTCTGCCTCTGCTTCATCCAGAGGTGCTATGGGGCAGGCCACCATGTCCCCACCAAAGTGCCCTCCAAGAACCAGACCAAACTGGCCAATGGGGAAACGGAGGTGCACCACAGACCTAAGCGTGGTTGGATCTGGAACCAGTTCTTTGTTTTAGAAGAACACATGGGACCTGATGCGCAGTATGTTGGAAAGGTAGGATTTCATTGAGCTTAAAGGCCTACGCTACTGTTCATTGTTAAATCAGCTATTGTACTATAAAGTAGAACCTGGTCGTTTTATAGTTTAACTTTTAAAAAATTGATACTTTTCATCCACAGGACTTGCTGTGGAAAAGCTTATTTGGCATTTTTCATCCTCCTCTTGTTTTCTGTGAAATGGTATAACAAAAGGAACAAGCTGTTCTGTTGTGGTATATTGCTATGTCTGCATGATACACACTTTTTATTATCTTCTCCTGTGGGACATCAAGTCTCATTTGTTGGGGGGTATGTGTGCACTTTTTCCCCCTGACAGAACCTATATCTGGCACTTTCCCCTTGATGGTGTCCAAAAGTGTTTTATTCTCCATGATTAAGGAGTGCTTCTCATCACATCTTCCAGTCTGGGAGAACAGCTACTATGTAGTAGTGGGAATTGTTTGAAATTGGGAATAGCTCTCCACATCAAGCTTTATTTGAACAATAGAATTAGATTCTGTGTTCATAGAAAATAAACCTGAAAATGATCTATTGGTGTAAAATGTGGCACCCCTGTAGGAAATCTAATACTGGGACAATTGGAATCATGTAAGTCAGGGCTTATTTGATGATTTTACAAATATAAACTTAGTGCCATTTGAGTGTCTGATACCCCTCACTGAAAACATATAGTAGTGGGTGTTCTTGCTGCTTATTCTGGGTATGATGCAGCCCAGTTGTTGGCTGTTGGTGGTGACTTTTCTGCCTAAGCCACAGGGAGCTGGTTAAGTCCTCTGCTTCCAGATTGCCTGCCCTTATCTCCTGAAATGTGAAAATGCGTTTCTCCGCTGCAGTGATCATTATTCCAGGCACTCAGGCAAAGACTAATCCTCAACTGCACTTGGAGAAAGAGAATGAGAAAGACAGACTACTTGTCTGACTGAATGTATGCATGTATTTCAACTACCTTTTGACAGGGAATAAAATAAATAAAAGCGGGATGTTATGCTTGGGCAAAGGCTTAAAAAAGACAAAAGCAAACATCACTTTCCACTTGAGATGTCAGCTCATTGAAACAACCTGGTGTTTTAATTGCACATAACGGTGTGAGGCAACTGATGTTTGCAGCTGAAATGTGTTAGCTGGCATTGTTTGATGCAAAATAAACCGGAAAATCCCAATGTGCTGTCAAAAATGTTGCATTTTTCAAGGATGCAATGTTTCAAATGTAAAATGCACACCACCAATTTTTTCAGCAACTCTTTTGATACCAGAACCACAGACAGATGTGGTTAGTTTCACTTCAAATAGATACATTTCTTTCATGCTCATGATTGTAAGCTGTGCTGACTTTCCTGAACTCATGTTTCTACAACCTAAAGGGTTCCAACGTTGCGTATGCTTAATTGGAGTGTGTTCATGTGTGTGTTTGTGTACGTGTGTGTGGGGGTGTCTATGTGTGTGTGCATGAAGTGGGTGCCGCTGGTGAAGGCAAAATAAACATAAACAGCTAATCCTGAATGATAATAATGCACTGAGAGGAAACATAAACATTATTAAGGAATCAATTTGACATGCATGTTTAAAGTGATGAGGTCTCCAGATGGCAAGCACAAAGAAACATTTAATTATGTGGGTTGGGAGTAGTGTGCAGTGTCCTAATGTGTCCAGGAGACAGAATGACCCTTAATTAGACAAAAGCAGCAGAGGAAGAGAAGGAGAAAGAGGATTAAAGCACTCTGCACGTACTGCGCTGTATTATTCTTCCGTCCTCCTTCCCTTTGGTTGATTAAAAACTCTGAACATTAGCAAGCAGCTCAACTACTAGGAATTACCAGCAGTAATAAATGATATGTGAAACAACACTCCAGTATGAAATGGGCAATCATTTGGACATGAGAGAAAAAAACAGACAAAAAACAAACATCAGTTGGATTGCCTGATAAGGTCTGGATAGCTGAATATAAAGTAACAAAAAAAAATACAAAATAACAATTAGCTTTTGGAAATCTTATAGACTGGATTATTATTTATGTCTGTTTTGCTTTTAAGATAAGTCCTACAAAAAGTTAGAATAGTGGGACTTCTTTGAACAAGTGAAGCGGCCAGTCTGTCAAAAACATTATAATCCCTTCGAGGTATCCAATAATCCCCAGTGACACCTTTCTGGGGGGCTGACGCATTTGGGAAAAATGACAGCTTCCTGCATGAGTAAGACACAAATGCTGGGTAAGGGACAAGACTTGTCCAGATACTAGACAGGAGACAACCCATTCCCCAATGGGAAGTGTGAATGTCTTCATATCAGTCAGCTCCTTGGGCGCTTTGAAGTCGTCAGACAGGTGACAGATGAGATGGTAATTTGCAGCAGGTGATGCAAATCCCCAAACTTTGAATGTATATGTGCTGCATTGACAGGTTGGGGATGGTGGAGAGGATTCATCTCATGGGGAAAAAGAAGCAGACCCTTGGTCAAAAAAACACAAGCTATCATTACATATCAGATTGCAGCGAAAGTTTATACAGTAAACAAGGTTGTATTTGACAGAATGGGTACTTCAACCCAGACTTGAGGACTACCCCTCGTTGTATCCTGTGTTCATTTGTAGAGCAAAGTGGCAACTTCGAAGAAAGGTGTCCTAATGTTTTATTCATGAAACTAAAAATGGATTCTGCTGTGACAGAATCAGGCAACTGTCTCTTTGTCTATACTTTAAAAGAACAGTTGGAAAAAAAGATGGAAAGGTTGATTTTTCGCTTTGAAATGCATGGAACAAGTTGTAATCACAATTTAGACTATTTTGTATATAGAGAAAGGGACTCAAACCTCCGATTGGTTGGATTTTTTTGTGCTACATTATTAAAAGATCCGGTAGCCTTCAATCATGCTTTTATACACATAGTATAAGGTTAATTTCTACTGAGCACATTAAAAAAAAAAAAAAAATATGGATATATGAATCTCTAGAAGCGCAATAATATATACCGGTACATATATCAGTGCTTCATTAGTTCTTATTTAATTACTGAGGGCTGAATATATATTTTCTGTACTAGAATATGACTGTGGCATTTTAGATTAATTGTTTTTCTTTGTATCGATTGTTTTTATTTGTAATATCCACAAAATAGTCACAGTGCAACCAATCAGAAGCTGTTGAAAGAAACGAGGCACACAGGAAGAATCAAATGTTGGTTGTAAGTGGAACAATGCATTATTTCTAAGGTGCATTCCCATGTCTTTTTGTGGAAATGTCATAAGATCTGCACCATTTAGACACTTAGGACCGTCTTTTTCGCATGGTGCCTGATCATGAGGTGGAAATTTCTCAAGCTGATCTGCTGACAGATTTATTTCTGTCCCATTCAATGGGAGACTTTTGCAGCAGTTAGAGACAGAGCCACTAAATTAGTGTCAGAGTCGCTTCCAAGACTCCCATTACCAATAATCTCATTACTGTACATCAAAAAGTGAACCACTCTTTTTGGAAGACAATTAATCATTTTGTTTCATTCTGTCAAAATAGAGGACAACTGTTAAGGCGGATCTATATGATGTGCACCTGCGACAGGTCTTCTGCACGCCCCTCATCACTTCCTCTTGATGTATGGTCATTAGGCAGGCTTTCCATCATCAGGGTTTGCTGTGACTGTTACAAATCAATCAAATAGAAGGGGGTGCTCAGAGGAGTTGATTGGGAGGGTGCCTTGCCAAATTGTGGTAATAATCAGACAATCAAGCACACCCACATAAAAGTGATAAAGTCCTCTCGAGAGCAGTGTAAAGGCTGAGATTTAATAAAAAACAAACCCATCCCTGTTAAGATATGAAGCAAAGGCAATGATTATCAGCTAGGTAGGATAGTCCCCTTCATGTCTTCATCCTTTCAACCCCCCATTCCCCTGACATACACATTGTTTGAATAAACGCTTCACACCCTGATCCACACCTTCCGCTCTCATTTACCAGGCCTCCATAGCAAAGCATTGCAATTGTAATTAATTTTTCGGGAAACCCCGTAAAGGAAGTGTCACTATGTTCATCTAGTGCACCTCTGATTGCAGGAGTTTTGGAACCACTTCTAACAAGCGGTGGGCAGAAAAACACAGCTTGACTTTGAAGTCTGTCATAAATCCAACACGAAACAGAAGATCTGGGCTGTTAAACTCTCTGGACCTTCAAATTTGAAATCAACACTCAGTGTAGTTGATCATTTTCAGTTCTTCTTTATCAGTATCTACCCTTACCAGCAAGATTATCTCCTTTTTTCCCTTATTTTTCTTGGTTCACACTGTTTCTAATGATTCTATATACTAGTGCATTAACAGCCTTTTATACAAGCATAAAGCACAGATGCCAAGCCAGGCTTGAAACTTTTGACTGACCGTTGGAGTGGCACATGACCATTCAGGTCTATATTTATTCAGCAGACAAATTGTAAGGAATTCTAGAACTGACTTGGTGCTTATGTTTAAAATTAGAGTAAATGCACACCTGTACATCATTGTCCTTACACATATAAAGTTTTCTTTTCTTTTTTTTCTTTCTTAAATACAATCCACATGGCTTTTTATCTACTCTCTTTATTCATCTGTTCTTTACGTTATTTGTTACAGTATTTTTGTATCTGTTATTTTCATGCTATTATGTTCTGAACACTGTTACGTTTTTTATTTTTCATATTTCAGATTTCTTTCCTCATTCATCTTAATTGGGTAGCCATTTGGGTTAACATCTGTTACTCCAATGAGCTATATAGATTAAGGTAACTGACTTGAGTTAAATTTAAACTGATCAGGTGAACTCAATTGGCAACTGTTGTCAACATCTGCAGCAGTTTGGGATTGGTCCCTTTGTAAATGTTTGCACAACACTGCACCTTCTCCATTTTTAGAAATGATAGCATCATTTTTATGTTGCGCAATCCATCCATCCACACATCCATCCATCCACCGCTTATTCTAGCTTGTCAATGAAATAATAACACACTTACTCTCAATATGGGTCTAGCCTGACAAAAAAATGTCAGTGCTTCTACCTAGTACAGTCAGAGATCTGCAGCTTCACTGGAAGAGCATGACTGTCACAACACAGGCTGAACCAGGAATGTGCTTCAGACGTAAGGATATCTAAAGGCCTGTGTGAAACGATTTCTACCTAAAAATACAAATAAAGTAGCTAAAAAAGAGGCTCAAACATGGATGGATGGATGGATGGATGGATGGATGGATGGATGGATGGATGGTCCAGACATACATGAAAATGTCCTTCAAACTCCAGAACACCCAAAAGACAAATTAGCCAAACATAAATTGTGTTGTATTTGTCACACAGTGATGATTGTGCAGACTATGTTATGAGACCAAACAATAGCTCCACAAGCTCATAGCATAGTATAGGAGTGTCCAGTTTTTAAGGCTAAGACTCAGCAGCTCACCTCCATCTTCGGGAAATGGGACAGGCAGATAGTTTTGGAGATGAATCAAGGTAGCCGTTGATATTAAGAATGGAAAAGTCTGAGGTATTGCCTTCTCTGCCCTTATATTCCAGCAGTGGCTCCGAAACACTCACACCTCAGGTCCTGTGACTAAAACCTGCTCTCTTACTCTGGAGGTGAAAATTACTTAAATGACACACACATTGGTCAAGTGGCTGAGTCACACTTCTGACCATAATGATCTGCCAAGTATGACCAACACCTCTCTGCTTGGAAGCCGATACTCCCCACCATGTAATGTGGGACTCAAGAAGCCTTTTGGGTTAAAGGTAAAATATTCCCCAGAGCCAGGAAGATGTCGGGTGGTTTTAGTCTGGTTTTGACCTAGATTTCTGAGAAGGTACACCAGCAAGATTCCTTCAACATGTGATGAATGATCATAATGGGATTTGAGACAAATGGTTAAAGCTATATTCAGTCTATTCGGAAGTACTCCTTGGTTCTCTTGTTTATCATTTATTGCAAGTATAGGGAGAAATCATTTTAAAAATATAAATTCTTCAAAAGTATCATGGATGTTTATTGATATGTAGAAATATTCAACTACTATTACTGACACTTTGGTTTAATTGTGAACACTCAGTTTGGATGAACTCTGAAGCACTAAATGGCTCACAGTGTAAATGTAATCATAAGTGTCAGCTTTAGTAATGTGGCATGTTTTTTCCAGCTTTACCACAATGAGTAAAAGTGTGATTTGTTGTTGTAGATATAATGCTCTGTGACGGGCATCTGTCAGGTTTGCTTTCCCTCTCAGATCTTTTTTGTTTTATGTAATTGACTGAGAAAACCTGAGAAGTGGTACTACAGGCTTGTGCTACAATTAGAATGTGAGCGCAAGCAATTGAAAGAAACTAAAAAAAAACTGAATTCACAAAGAAAATGCAGAGCTTGTTGACAAAAAGTCGCAAAAGCACACTTTCATCTGTTGTGCCAACATAATTCAAGCAGGTGTCTTTTAGATTGGAGTGTCTTAGCCATGCAGCACCATGGTCTCAGACTCCGCTGATTAGTTTTAACTCCTCAGAAATGTATTTTCAGCTGTCACTCACATGCCAGTCATCTACTCCACCAGTCTTCAATAAAGGGGTAAACACATTCCTTTGTTTTGATATCCTGTGGATGAAATGCATTTCTCACAGACTTAGAGAAAAGGTGAAAAAAAATATGTATTACGTTCATCATGAAAACATGAGCTCCTCTGATCAGAAAAGATTCTTACACTTCAGTTTACTTAGTGCATTGCTAAGATCTTATTTTCTTTTTTTTTCTAAATTATTTCACTGAAATTTGCTATAAGGATGCTATTTTAATCATTATCCACTTTCTATTTTTACTGTTATGGGGGGAAATCCATTTAAGAAAGCCAAAGAGTGGCAGAGAGGCTACATAAAAAAGGGAATGATTCAGAGTTCTATATTCAATCTACTGAGATGCACATCATGAATAATTTGGCTTTCATGTTTTCCAGATCAATTCAGCCTGAGAGAGAAAATAATTTGAATTTGAATAGCTGTATTTAACCATATATCAAAAGAGTTTTTTAATCAAAGCGTTTAATGACCACAGTAGTCAAAATTTCTTTATAAGCTACCAGCAGTTCTGTTAAGTGGAAACTTGGGGATAAAAGTTTTCAAAGTTTAGTGCTTAAGAGCCTAACTCCTTAAGCTGTTTAAAAGTGCTGAGTGACCTGAGTGCATTACATGTTAAATTGCTAATGGGGGGGAAATTCTAATCACTCAAAAACCAGATGCACTTCTGATTTTGGTATACTTTGTTTTCCAAACAAGACTTAAGACATACAAAAGAGAAAAGCAGAGTCTTTTGCAGTAAGTTACTCACAATCATGTCGTGCTTTTCTTAGATGATACGTCTCTATTTTGCTCTTATGAATATCTGAATTATCAGATGTTTCCTCACAGTCTGCTTCATATTTTATAAAGACTTTTCTTTCTCCAAGTTTTAGTTTTGAAACATAATTGGCATTATTATAAATTATTAACTATAAGAAATGCCTTTTGAGCTGGTTTGTGTAGACTATTTCTTTTTATAATATATTTATTCAAATGATCAGTCATGGATTGTCTTACTTGTGCCAACATTTTAACAGTCCTACATCATTTATAGATCAATCATGTAGCTTCTGTAAATATATACAATGCCAAGTCTTAGGTTTTTTTTTTATCTCGTAATTGCTTTCTCCCCTCTTCAGATTTAAGTGAGTAACATTTCCCTGTATGAATCCAAGAAATCCTTGGTTAGTAATGTCTCCTATTCGTCAACACTTTTTTCTTTTCACCCATTATTTTTAAAGTGGTAGCCACCATAGTAGCATGAATCTTGCACGGGAAGTCAATGGCTAAATTAGCTGGTTGACTGACCAGAGGTGAAATTAAATTTATATGGTGGAGTAGACTGCTTCTGGACATTAGTGGATATTTGCTTGTAGCAGAAATTTAGGAGGACCGTTGTAAAGTAATAACTCTAATTCTAGCTTTTAAATCATGAACTTTTTTGTAAGAATTGATTATCTAGCTTTAACCAGTAATGGGAATCAATATTTTTAAATGTTTGGCTCTAAATTCAGAGAAAACAGGCAGACATAGGTCAGGGTGTGTGACACACACATATTGCCACTAATTTGCAAATGAGGTGCTAAGTTTTTGTCTCTACACTTTGTTGATCGTGTTTCATATTAAGACAATCTAGCAACTGATTAACTACCTGATTCAACCAGATCTTTGACTCGGTATGTAATTACAAGCTTGATATTTACAACAGAAAGGACAGTCTGCTTTCATCCAGTCAGTCCTGCAATCAAAAGCGGCTCTCTAATTGGAAATTCATTTACTGGCTCAGGTTTTGATTAGACGTGGCCTTAAGACCTCCCCCATTCAATATGTTAATATCTACTGAATGTGTATAGAAATGAATTTAGACTGAATTATTGTCTTTTCTGTTAGACACGGGTGTTTATTTAGCAGTTTATTCACTAAGCTTTTGTACAGGCACATCATTCTGTGCTCTTTGCAGGCCAGTTGTTTTTGTGGTCATGCTGCCTTCCAACAGAGGTGCCTGATGGAGGTGTAGTGGAGGAATTTGGCTCTTTATAGACTGGCGACAGTGTTTTATGTTCCTTGTACATTGGATAGTGGCTCATAAGTGATAAATTGCCACTATATATAGGTTACTGTCAAAGTAGCCTGCGTTGTCCTCAGTTCTGTTCTGTACCCCAAAACAGAGTGGCTTTGTCCTAATTTCCTTACCGACACTGCACAACTGTTTATAACTACATCATAGCATCATAAAAGTTATTTGAAAATAAGCTTAAATGAGAGAGACAAATAAAATATGATTATTTTGTGCTCTATAATTATTGTAATAAGAAATATTAAATCTGAGTACTTATTTACATACACAAAAATGGAAATATATCCATATAAATCCATGTTTTATGAGATTTTGTCTCTAGAAAAGCAACAGCATGCAAGCCTCATAGTGTCTTAGCATTATTTGCTGATATGTTAATTTGAGATCCTCATTTGTTAAATATATAATCTAGGAAATTGGTGTAATTGCTGTTAATTCATTTTCGAATGTGCGCCTGCTGGCATTTTTCATTTTTGTTAGCACATTTTGGTTTCAGAGCTAATGTCATGCATTGATTTTTGCCATGCGCTTTACCATGAGTTGCTGAGTTTCAAGCAATCTGATATGATCTTAAGAACCCCCCACCCCTGCCCCTATACATACTGTAACTAAGCTGCCAACACACCAGTAAATCAGCAGTTTAGAAAACTCTAATTTCTTTCCCCAAAATTTTAAGCCATTTATTTTCCATGTATGCAATCAGTTTCACAGATAATATAATATATTATTTTTGTTATTTTCCCCTCTGCACCTTGACATTTATAATAGCCTACTCCTGCTGTTTGTGTTTGTTTATTGTAAACAGAGCAGGAGAAAATCATTATCACTGTGGCTCATTTATTCAATTCAAACATTCGGTCTTTGCTGCCCTGAAGAACAAAGCCTATTTAAAATCAGGCTTTGCTCTGTTTTGGATTTTGGAATTTATTGGAGAACTTCCAACTTGCATGTACTCATTTCCTTTAAAAGAAAAAAAACAAACAAAAAACGCATATACCAGTAGTAAGCATGTCCCAGAATTATATTGCTAAATATAGCAATTCTGTGTCAATTCCCTTTGGGGAAAAAAGATGCAAGTATGTTATTAAGATGTTTTATTCATGGTTATAAATGAAATAGTTGAACGGTGATGATATCACAGTGCTCTGCCTTTGAAAAGGAGCTGCATTGTAAGATATATTTTTATAAACATGGCAGTCTCAATCCTCTTAGTATCAATTATGACTGAACCAATGCTTTGGTTCCCCCTTACTACACGCAGCGCCATCTTCTAAAGATTTCCTCCATAAATTTCTCCCTCTCTGAAGCTGTGATCTGCTGGGATGCTTGGGTATACTTAAGCTAGAGAAATGAATATCAAATAAAGTGATGCCCAAGTAAGATGTTGGAGGTTTCTGATGCGGGAGCTCAGTCTGCTGACCAGTGCTGCTGAAACAGTGCTGCAATACACGTCAAATAAACAGAGCACAGGTGGATCACAGCTTTCCTGTGAAGCAGTTAATATTAGACATTTAATATTGGTAACGCATTTTTTAGAGTAATCAGATGTAAACACCATGAAACAACACCATGTTACCACCATGTTTTTTTTTCTGTATTCTTAAACCATCTGTCTGAATTTCTTTGCAGCTTCACTCAAACTCGGATAAGGGCGATGGATCTGTCAGGTACATTCTAAGCGGAGAAGGAGCTGGAACTATATTTATCATCGATGAAGTGACGGGAGATATTCACGCCACCAAGAGCCTGGATCGGGAAAGGAAGACACATTATGTCCTGCACGCACAAGCCTTGGATCGCAACACGGAGGAGGCCCTAGAACCAAAGTCGGAATTCATCATCAAAGTACAGGACATCAATGACAATGCACCTACATTTCCAGACGGACCCTTTGTAGCTACGGTGCCCGAGATGTCTGAAGTGGGTAAGTAGTGCTATGAAATCAACTGGACCTTCAAATTATCGCTCGGTCATATGTAGCCTTCGTTTGAATAGGTTAAAATATGAAAAAAGGACTGTTTGAACTTTTGCAGCTTTTTAGATTTTCTTCATTTTTTGAAAAAATACTGTTTATGCCTGCGGTAAAAAAAGAAAATCATTGGAAGACTTCTGACTTCAACCTCTGTTGGTGATACACAAAGACTCATAACCAAACTTAACAGTAAGAAATCTGGTTTTAGTATAAAGGACCGACGATCAAACATTTATTACCCAGTGCAGCTTTTTGTGTGTCTTCTCTGTGATAATGTTCTTCAGCATGTTTGATCTTCAGTAAGCCAGCTGAGCCCCCTTTTTCATCTGCTTCCTCTGGTTGCTGTTTTGCTTTCCCTCCCGGGTGGGCAGGTCTTTATAAAGCACTCAATAGTGCCTCAGCAGCAATCCCTGCCACTGAGACTTCCTGAGTCCTCCACATCATGGAGGAAAGTAAAGCCTCTATCCACCTCCACCGAGACAACTGCTCAGCATCACGTGGCTAACATCTGAGTTTTTAAAAAAAATGTATTTCTTTGTTCTATTTTTTTTTCTCGCTGAACAAAAGTCACTATTTTCTGAGTCCAGTGGATTCTGCTTCACCGCAAGTAGATCAAAAGTGTGAAGCTCTAATATTTGAAAATGATATGTAGGATTCCCCGACAGTGGCCAAACTGGCATCAGAGGGGTTTTACTTCAAATATACTGTCAGATAGGAAACTAGTGGCACTGACGACTTCTTGAAAACATGTAATTTATTTCTATCTTTGTGAAATAAATACCAGAAAAGAAGTGACAAGCTCTCAAACAAACATATACACAACTAAAACCCTAATCCGTTTTATATAGGAAGAAAATGCAGAAAACTTATTAAACATGCTGACCCGATTACATCTGTATCTCCCTGGTTGCATTAATAAATAATAATAATAATTAATAAAATAATTTCACTTCCATCTTTAACTCTAAACAAATATCAAACAGGGTGGGGAAAATACGGCGGGATCAGTCTCTGTATCGGCATCTTTCAGTGAATTTTGACATTATTTCTTATTTTAAAGCTTCACCACAAACCTCACATCAGTTGAACAAAAATAATCAATCATAGTTGACCCAGGGGGAGAAATGAAGGACTGTGAAGGGGGAAATAATTAGCTTTCTCTTTTTTTCTCCTCCTCTTTTGCTCATGTCCATTAAAGTAATTCTTCTTTGGTTGAACGTCTGCAGTTTCAAATTGGCTGAAACAATCCTCTGTCCTCACACTCCAGAGCTCTATCCCCATGCAAACACACACACACACACACACAATTGTCAATACTGGGGCTTCCAAGTTTAAGAAGGGGCTGTCTTGAAGTATGGAAGCTAATTGGTTGTGATGTTCTTTTTCCTGTCCTAATTGATCAGTTGGCCACATGCCAGGTAGTTCAGCGGTCTCATCCCCACTACTCCCTGGTCCAGTCATATTTTTTTCTGCTGGAGCTCTCAAGGAGTTAACGTCTAGCTGTATCTTTCTCAAATTAGCAGAGTTAATAGAAATGTTACCCCGTCAGACATTGAATAAATGGGACGATCACAGTATAAAAGCTGTTTAAAAATCCAAAAGTGGAGAACGGTACCTAATTAGTTCAAAAGTTAAGATGGAGTTTAGTTCTGCTGAGCAAGATCAAACATTTATTCCCTTTTGCTCCAACTGCTTAGACTTTTACTCCAAATATGCATGATTGATGACTTTTTTCTGCAGTGACTTGATCAGAGTGACTCTTTACTTTTACCCAAAGGGGACATCAACCATCTACAAAATGTATTTTATTTTTATAGAACTATATGAGGTTGGAAAAATTGGCACATAGTCTTGAGACAGTTTGTAGACGGAAGAAGAAAACCTGTAATCCATTTTCAGAGACCAGGCTTGGTCTTGATTATGCATTATATTATGTGGTCACAGCACCGAGTTGAAAGAGGTCAGAGGAGATAAATGGACTGAAACTTCTGTGGTAAATTCAGATGTAAAATGGAATACAGTGTGTCTAAGCTCATAAAAGGAGTCTGTGATCTGAATATACAGAAATGTATGATGTTCTTGTAAGAAATACGGTAATTAAAAATCCAGGGTTGACTTTTCTTCTTTTTTTTAACCACATGCTGATTCTACAACAATACCGTGAAACTGTTTACCACTTTCGTTGGTTGACAGTTTTATGGAAAGTTGCTTTTTTCCAACGTAAAAACATTGATGAGACCGGACTTTAACAACAAATACCTCGGTTACTAATATAATCAAGGTACTAAACGAGGTGCAGAGTTGAAACCTCAAATGTGGGATGTCAAAAGTACTTCAAAGCAGTCTAGCATCTATTTTTTTCTTTGGTGCACCCAGTAAAAATCAAGTCCATCTAGCTTTTCCATGTTTCTTTTAGATTAGATGTTGTCATGTTTATTTTTTAACTTGTGCTCTGCTGCAAAAGGAGAAACCAGGTTTTTGTGTGTTTGTTTATTACATTGACTTAGCAATCGTTTAGAAATAACTCGCCCTAAATCATAAAGGACTATTAAGTAGCTAATGTTCTGAATAGGTCTTTGGCAGGCTTTTAGGATAGAAGATTTAGATTTTTTTAAGAAGATCTCAACTGCAGTCAGCTGAGAAAAGAAAATCGATCTTTAAATCCATAATGTGGTTAATAAATCCGAACACGTAGTTATTTGTCATGAGCACATGTCATGAGTACTCTGTGTGCACAAATAATACCTCTATGATTCATATTCTAAATTATGTCCAGGGCTGTAAAATGACCTACAAGTAAAGACATCCGCATGCACTTCTGCAGAAATGTCCACAGGTGATAATTCTCCATGTGGAATCATAGTCTGAAGCATTTCCCTGACACAAAATAATCCTAGTATCGGAACTGATTTATTTCTTCCCTTTCAGTTTGGGAAATCTGTAAGGCCAAATTCACCCACCTTGGGTTCCCTGTGCATGTGCTAGAAGACACATGCACAGGGTGTCTCTATCACCATCAGGCCAGGGTTAGATTAAAAAGCTCCAAAAATCCAAACTGTGAAGTAAAAAGTAAACAACAGCCTCAATACAATGAGTCAGTAATAGTGATGTTGTTGAACCTGCTTTAAAAATTCCCTGCAGGTCTACCAATTTCGTTGCGGCAGAAATTAAGCACAACAAACACAACATCCTATTTAATAAGAGCTATGCTAAGTGGCTTATTTAGTCTGAGAGTGCTGCGCTTGGCTTGTGTCTTTTTTAATCAAATGTGTTGAAGCTTAGTAAAAATATTGTAACCTAGAACAGTTTCCTTATAATTTTGGAGCGTTGGGCTTGATTTTCTATTCATTTTGTGAGAATCTTTTATTTTTTGTGATGTCACAAATGAGAATATACATTGTAGGAATTTTTTTTTTTAAAGATAATGTGCACGCAAATACTTACGTTTAATGAGCACAATTCAAGTTTTTAATGTAGCAGTAATTACTTCAATAGCTCTAAATACATAGTGCTTTAACACTTCAGTTTAAGTGCATTATGAAAAAAGCCAAGCACATTGTACAACCTATCAGGAGAGTATTATGTGTGTTATCGTCATCAAAATATGCAATGTGAGCTTCTTAGTACAGTTTCAAACAGATGAGTAAAAACCATGACAGAAGGAAAAATGTTATGTTATCAATTATCTATGGTAGAACTGAAAATAAAGTCATATAGAAATATTAATTAATTAAGTCAATATTAACATTAATCAAAGTCAGATTTAGTCACTTAGATCCATCTATCCATCCATGTTCTGAACCGTCCATCTATCCATTTTCTGAACCACTTATTCCCGGATGGGGTCGCGGGGGGCCTAGAGCCTATCCCAGTAGTCATTGAGCGAGAGGCAGGGTACAACCTGGACGGTCCACCAGTCCATCACAGGGCCACACATAGACGCACAAATACAAACAACCACGCAAACTCACACTCACTCCTAAGGGCAATTTGGAATTTCCAATCAAATAACATGCAGGTTTTAAGACGGAGAACCCGCAGAGAAGCCACTTAAAACATATTATGATTGTTTGACTTATTTGGTACGAGCTCAGCCTCCACAGCAATCATAGAATTGATTAAGTCAAAGTCATTTCCACTCAAACTGAGACTACAAGGGTGGCAGCGGTTCAGAGTGCACACGAGTACTGTGAGGTTTATGGATCATTATGGCTGACAGTACACTCCTTCCCACCAAAAAATCAAAAATATCCTGGAACTGAACAGAGTTTGATGTTTTTTCACCACAAAAGCCAAAATCTAAAATATGTATCATATAGCTCATATCTGCAGTATTCACACTACAGTGCTTATATACAGTATACACCAGAGCATTAAATAAGCCTGTACTGCAATTACAAAGAGCTCATCATGCAATTATAATGGGTCAATGAGGCCTGTAATGCTATTTGAGCAACACTTCAAGTGTTAAATTGAACCGCAACGACTTACACAGATTTGCTAAATAAATGTGAGCTTGAGGGTAAGTCCTCAGATCATTTGTCTTTGTTTTTGTCTTTTTTCTAATTAAAGAAATCAAGTAATTGAGCAATATTTTTGCGAAAGTTCAAACAGCAACAACGCGTTCAGCAACTTGCATGTGGCTTGTATGACATGGAGAAACCTTTCCGAGAGGCTGCGTTTGTCATGAAATGATTTTAGCTGTGTTCATTTTTAGGCACATCTGTGTTGCAAGTCACAGCTACTGATGCAGATGACCCAACCTACGGAAACAGCGCCAGGATAGTCTACAGTATTCTACAGGGACAGCCATATTTCTCTGTGGACCCCAAAACAGGTGCGGTGTTACTGCATTCTCCACACTGAGCCCCCATGTGTTTGCATGTATGGTAACTATAGCTGTAAACGGGAACAATGACTTTGCTGTTCATCTCTTAAAATGGTGCGTAATACTGTAAAATATTTTCTGCATGAGCTCCTTGCTGTGAGCATTCTGTTCTGTTATTGCAGCATTGTTTTTACGTCATAAAAGCTAAAGCAGCCCAAGTAATGTAATGGACCACTCACACAGCTGCTATTCCTCTGGGGTCAAAGGAGTCATCTGTAGACATGTCTTTAAAAAGCCTTTGTTTTCAGCTTCCTGAAGATGGGAAAGGAGGAAGTGCCTGATATTTAAAGCCCATCTTTTGTTTTAGAGGCCTTCTAGAATCTATGAAATGTTAATGAACCTTCTAAAATAAGATACATCAAAGTTTTGCAGGACTTAAAAAATCTCATGTTGAGAGTGTGTGCAGGTCTGTGTCTAATCTGTCTTTATCTCACACAGGCGCATGTTCTCCAGGTGCTCATGCGTATAAAGATTTACACGCTTGCTTGCTCTTCTGCTGTTGCTTAGCATGAACAAAAATGTTCTTGTATGATTTGTTTCATTGCGGTCAGAAAAAGCTATTTGGTCCCTTTGAGACCATGACGTCCATGTAAAACACTAATTCTATGTGGAAAAGTGACACAAATGAAATGCTGAATATTTTGACTTTAGCTCGAGGGAAAAGGCAGCTGGGGATTGATGGAACAACTTCTCAGCGGTGTGGGTTGGAAGCACTGCCAGTTTTTTAACGGAAACCGGGCTTCTCATGCAACAGCGCACACATTGATGTGAATGAGATCCATTTTAGATCACGTTTTGACTGCAAAGAATGAATATTCTTCAGTCGCTTTTCCTCCATAAGCAGTAGGATTTTGGACACACAGACAGCTTGCTTTGCTTGAGCTGACTCGGCATCATGTCTGCATCGTAATTGGGCGAGGGGCGTGCAGTGGATAGGGATGCGATCGAAGGCCTGGCCAGCTGCACTCTACACAGCACTATTCCTCCCACACATATTAATTTGTACAAGTGGGCTGTTGTTTTTGCCATTGGCAAACCACCCTCTTCCACTGAATTAGGACAAGGACCTCCAGTGGTCGGTTGAAAACATGCACATAAAAGCAGCCTCACTTGAAAATGATCTTTTATGTGCAAGGCTCAGGTCCTAAAGCAGTTTTGCTGGCATGCCGCCACACTCGAGCACTTCACTGGGGAGATGAAGCAGCCCCTTCAGCTGCCTACCAGTAAATTAGCTTGCTTTCTCCTCCTCATATCCACATTTACCTGGATCCCATTATGCCTAAACTGCAGAGACATTGGCATGGCACGCTCTCACATTAGCAGGAGGATTAAAAGAACACATACACTCAAATAGGTAAACACCTCTTCCTCTTTGACCTTGGTTAGGCAGGCTGAAAAAGCAGCGACAGATTTGCATGACCCATGGGGTAAAGGAAAAGATCATTAAAGGACATAGGGTAGTAATGGCATTGGCAAGCACATATGGCACTGAAAGAATACTTAAGGGACTGCCACAGACTTGACCCAAATCCTCAGTACAAAACAAAATTATCTAACTAAGCTTGACAACAAAAATAATAGCAAGTGATTATATTGACAGAAAAATAGTTTTTGGAGATCTTAAGCAGAAAGATTCTAATAAATTGCACCTGCAAAGCAATTATGGCTGCTGTGTCATTTCCAGCAGCACTCATTGAATATATAATTTGGTATTCTTAATTCCCTGGTTAAATTAGATTAGAATCACTGTACCTAAATGTTTGTAATCAAAATAAAGACCACCTGCACATGCTGCTAAAAGTTGTACAATGAGTCATTAAATCAGCTGATACATTCACTATAAAAAATAATATATTAAAATTATTTTGAAAGCGCTATTTATAATTTCTGATTAATCGTGTTTTGTCGAGGCTTTAAGAAATATATCATAAGGCAGTTCACATTGACTCACATATTAATGGGCAATATCACACATAGAGGAAAAGAAAACATATAACTGTTGAACATATTGAAAAGATGAGATTCCCCACTTTGTGTATCTTCCGATTACAAAACATCTGCAAATGAATCCAGCAAACTTTGGACTTTTTACAAAAGGCTAGTGCGGTGTGTCTTTGTTGCACATCGTCGTGTTGTTCGTGAGAAAGGGAGATTTAATGGGGGTCAGAGTAGATGCACTTCTGAGCTGGCAGTAATCACAGAGCTAAATTTGCCCAAGTGTAAGTAAGATTTGGCGCCAACATAGACAAGTGTTGTCCCTCATTTTAATACTTAATGTTGGCATTTCATTTGAGGGTTTACTGATGTAAATATGTTACATCTGTTCAATATGATAGAAAATAGGTTATTAAATAGCACGCATAGGTACCTAGTTATGTTTTAGATGCAATAGGAAACCTAAGAAGATTTCAAAAAGGAAAAAAAATAACATTTATTGTAGGCTGTGTGTTTTCACTCATGTTGACCAGAGATGTTTAGGACAGAAATATCTGGGAAATTTGTACTGTATTTGTCTCACAGCTGCTCATACATGTACCTCCCACTAGGAGACGTTTCCGCATCAGATGCTCTCTGGCATGAACTCGTGTCGGGGGATCTGTCTAAAAGGAAATTACGCTACAGAAAGGGACTGCTTTTGTTGTTTTTTTTTCATAGGAACTACTCCACTACTAGTGGAGAAAAAAAATCCTATCCACTTAAAGTCACAATTACATTTACTGTAGGTTCCTATGAGACACAAACAAATTAATGCAGATTGTATGCAGCAAAGCCACATTAAAATAAAAACTGGACAGCTGATTTATGTAAATGGTCAAACTAAATGACACTGCTGTGCACTGTGGAGTACTACTTGGTTTTTCCAACTTGGTTTTTCCACACCATATATTGTTTATGGTGTTTATTTCTTCATGCACACCCAATATAGTTGTATTTCTGCAGTTACATATTACTTTTCTTACAAAACACAAATGGACAAAACAAAATTGCCTACTTAATCATCAAAATGACGAATTGAAAAGCACGGAAGCATATGAAGTTCCAAAATCATTAGAGACAATTACCTTCTATTCCTTGGGCTTGTGTTGACAAGGAGGATTAACACTGAAATTTGAATATTTGTTTTCTGCCAATTTCCTGGCAGATTTATCAAGGAACATAAAAAAGAAAGACAAATGTATTCTTTTGTTACTTGTTATTCCAAAGGTAACACTGAAAGCATTGTTATGTCTTCAGTTCAGGGCACGTGTCTGTTCCAATTCCTGCAAACTTTACACTTCTACGAAAGTGTGAAGAAAACAATGTTGTTGAAGAGTAGTATATATATATATATACATATATATATATACTGTACATACATATGTGCACAGACAGTTGCAACTGGTGGGCTCCAATCTAACCAAATTTTTTTTTGCCCTTTTGTATTTTTATTCATACATATAAAACATAATTTGCGTTGAAGACACAGGCTATATAGATGCTGTAGATTTCCATCCATCCATTTTCATAACCGCTTATTCCCTAATGGAGTTGCGGGGGGACTGGAGCCTATACCAGTATTCAATGGGCGAGAGGCGGGGTACACCCTGGAAGCCAGTCCATCGCAGGGCAACACAGAGACACAGAAGAACGAACAACCACACACACACTTACACCGAAGGGCAATTTGTAATGTCCAATCTACCTAACATGAAGGTTTTTGGATGGTGGGAGGAAGACGGAGAACCTGGATAGAACCTAGCAGACGCAGTGAGAACATGCAAACTCCACACAGAAAGTTCCTGGTTCCCCTGGGGACTGGAACCCAGAACCCCCTTGCTTTGAGGCAATGGTGCTAACCACCACTGTGCCACCCCATGCTGTAGACTTTAAAATCGAAATGACATCATATTTACCAGCTAATTTCACAGCATCAGTAAACATAACATATGTATAACATATGTGCTCATGACTTTGTATAAAATTTCACCCAGGAAGGATGCAACCTAAAGTTTATAATTTTAGTTAATAATTAGATATTATATATTAGATATATATCGATTGACTGTTCACCAGTCAATCACACACAGAGGCAGCCACACACACTCAGAGTGTCCAATTAACCTAGCATGCATGTTGCCGGAAGGTTGGAGGAAGTCGGGGCCCCTTGAGGGAACCCACACAGACACAGGGAGAACATGCAAAATCAACACAGAAAGGTTCCCCTGGAATCTCGAACCGGGAAACATCTTGAGTGCTTCAAGCAAAAAAATAAAAACAGTAAATATGGCATTAGAATTTACATCCAAACATCCGATCTGAAAGTGGTGTCAAGGACGCTTCTCATTCAGCTGCAATTAAGCTTGTTAAAGTTCATATGGAAACCTGAGGGAAAGTGCAGTTCCACAAGAAAGCTACAAGTGCACCAGTCTCAAGTAAACACAGATACATAGTAACCCGATATTAACGCAAGGCACAAGGTACCCCCTGATAATCATAGACAAGTGAACACAGAACAATAGGAGCAATGATGACAAGCAGCTTATATGAGACCTGAGCCACAGCCACCCCGACTAACCGATTTGCTGCTCTCTTAAGCAGCGGTTGATTGTAAGAGATTGATTAGGGCACTGGACTGAGCCTCGGGTTCAATCAGTCATGCTGGTAGGCTGGATGTGGAGCAAGTGAAGGCACCAATCATGAATTAGCGCTTTCAAATGCTCATTTGCATGCAAAATCTAAAAGCTAAAAACCATTTAACCAAATAAATAAATAAAAGAGAAAACAAGAGGTAGTGCAAACGCCACACCACAGGAGGTACATATATTTTTGAATGCTGCCAAACTAATTGAAAATGATCTGACATTGCCATAGAGCTTGCAAGTTTACAAGGTTTGCTTTTACTCATTTTCATTCTTTTTCCACTCAAGTTGCTTGGTAACACAGTAAGATTAGCACTTCAGACAGTCGCCCATTTGAGACAAAATGTAACATGGTATTTACTGAATAGCGATTTTGGACAAAATGCCTTTTGCCTTAAAGCAGAGGAAAGCTAGACATTTCTTTTTCAACTACCTCATGAATAAGTGTTCATGTGAAAAACACGGAGACATTGTTGTTTTCCCCTACCAGGAATTCATTTTTAGCAGAACAATGAGAAGCTCTGTTAAAACACAAAGAAGTACACATGCATATATAAACTACAAGGATCACAACATAATATACAACACATTACGTTCAAACTAACAGAAACAAATTATCAGAGGAGGTCAGTCATTGTTGTCAATGGGGACAGTTATATTTAGCTCCAACATTAAGAGCCTAGGAACCACATGCCGAACACAGGGACAGGATATTGAAGAAACCAGAGGCTTTGATTAAGGAAAAGACTGCTGAAGCAGGATAAACTAAAAATACCAAGAGGTATAACTCCAAACACTAGAGTCAATAACAAAAAGCAGATTGTGCAGTAAAGCTTAGTTAGGTGGACACAAAGACAAACACATATATCATGACATCAGAATAAAAAAAGGGTGTAAGACTAGAAATGACACAAAGGGGGTTGGTAGCGAAAGGAAGAAAAAAACATTGGTACATGCTAAGCATGTTAAGAACACAAGAGGCCAGCGGATCTCAATAAACCATCACATCAGATCATGAACCAAAAGAAAATCCAAATCTAGAAATAACACAACCCAGAGCCTCGAACACTCCTTCCCCATTTCAGGGCTGGGTTAAGGCATTGGTAAAAGAAACAAATCGTGAGAGAGAAGCCAATAACTTTCACTACATTTTTAAACAGTGTTAGTCAAGTGTGGAAGTAGGCTAAGAATAACTTTGTAGATTGAATATTTCAAAGTTAAAGTGAATAAGAGGACAAAGCTGACCATTCAGTCTGAGGATTCAATGCAAAAATGAGTTTTTTTTCCTTTCTGTGGAGCTCCATCTTGACCGTATCAAAAGCAGCAAGTACTGTGAAGACTCATACATGCAAGGTACACCTGCATAACCCAGCACTGCCATAAGGGTGTGGATGACAATATCCTTTCCGTAAAGGGAAAACAAGACCAACAATCAAAAGACAAATCTTAACGCAAAATAATAAAAAAATAAAAGCACCTTATTTGCATCAAGTGTTGGATATGAGTCACAAAGAAACTATCAATTAGAATCCCCAACTAATGGATTAAGAAACTAATGTGGCGTCAATAGCTCTGAACAGAGTGAATAGTGCTGTTCTTTGAGGCTTTTCTTTTGCATTGAATGCCGGAGTATATATGTAGGGGTGAATGGAAAGCGTAAAGAACTTTTTCAAACGCCACAAGTTAAAAATGTTAAAAGGTGCCATCTGAGTGCGGACCACTTAACATTTACCTGCTGCGACTGTAGATTTCTCCTGACCAAACAGATGCAACTCTGCCATTAAAGTAAACGCGCTTCTCAAAATGTCACTCTATTTATTTACATTTTTTCAGTCTATATACATTGTGACCCCTGCATTCTAATAATAGGCACAAGACCTGCCAAGATATTCCTATTAGAAGGGACCTTTTCCTCTTTTAAGGACAAGGACAACAGAGAATTATGAGGACGGAAAAACCTCTTTTTGTGAAATATCTGGAAATATAACAGGCCTGCTAGGGTCAGATTAATGACATGCAGACTGCTTAATTAACATTCACTGCAGTGGATTTACTAGATTACATGGTTTGCAAATCTCATATCTGCAAGCCAGCAAATTTAGTAATAGCCTTCCATAACTCAGCAAGAGCAGATCTTAGATGGGGGGATGCATTTATCCTTTTTACTGTTGGTTCATAACTCCTGTCTTTGCCTTCACCACTGTGCATCTGTCACTTACCCTCTGAGACATCAAGGCTGTTTCTCTGAAGTCTCACAGTCGAATGCCCCTTAACAGCACCTCACATCTGCACTCGTACACACGCACATGCCAGGCACACCACACTACTGAACCTCTAACTCCCCTTTGAATCCTAAATAGGCTAATTTCTCTGCTGATCTGGGATTTGTGAGTGTTTGAGTTTATCGAAGGAGCTGGCACAGATCAAGACTTTTTTTTTTTTCTTACTAGCAGATTATGTCTTCACTCCAGTTAAATCAAAGAGGGAGCCATCGCTTTGCCCGTCAGCTGTGATGCTTACTTGCTCAAATCAACTGATTAATGTATCAATTACAGATCAATTAGAGAATGTTCAGTGATATCAGTTTAGGGATATTTATTTTCTGTTATGATTTTTGTGATTGTCATGCCTGCTTTGAGACCCTAACCCTAACCCTAACAGTGAAGACAAGGGAGGATAAGAGTGTCACTGATGGGCCGAAAACCAAAATTCCTGAAGCTAGAGATTGTAGAGCGCTTTAGTAATCTTCTATAATCCTTTTTGTTCACCCGGGAGATTGTTCTCCTTTAGAAGTTTCCAGCCAGACAAAGAGGTGGATAGTCTGATGGTATCAGCCAAATAGACTGGGGAGGTTGAGGAAAAGGCTAACCACGTCACTGTGTCAAATGGGGCCTAGGGTTCAAGGAAGCCCGCTCTTTCTCAATTATTTTTCTAAATTAACTTGCGAGCTCCATAGAGATTTTAGCAGGAGCTGTCTGAGGTATCAAAGCTCAGAGATGGCCAGGAAAGGGAGTTCAGGGATGCAAGCTTTGTGTCAGAGTACTGACTGTCCAAAAAAGACCCCTGTGGTCTTCTCTGTAAAGTTAAAGAATTTAATTTAGAAATAAATGTCCCTTGATGATTGTATGTTTGTGTGACCGTACACCACATGTAGGGGTGTCGATCTCTTATTTGCTCAGTTTTAGGATTTTGATGCACATTTTCGTTAGTCAAGCTCGCTAAGTTTTTACAATGATTCTCAAAGACAATAAAGAAAAGCTTAGTGTTTGTGTCGTACCTGAAACCGCAGCTTTCTTTTATAAAAAATTATATAGCAAAAAGTTTTGAGAGCCTTCTTCATGTTTGGGACATGTTTATGATAACTTTGGTTGGTTTGGAAATAAGGAAAAACAGCAGATCCCTGCTGAGACCTGGCATTTAAAAATAAGACTTTGACGAAAATAAAATGGGCTCAAAGATGTGGAAAGATTTAGTTGGATTTGTACTGTAGAGCACTTTCAATCTCTGTGGGAGCCCGAAAAAAAGACATCTTCTGTTTTTCTGAAAACCATTATGATTTGCAAGGCACCATTTTCTGTCGTTTTTTCAAAACCTTAACTGCAGTGATGGACACAGGCTGCACTTTGGCGTCTGTGCTGTGAAACCCTTACAGTTATACAATTTGAACCTTAAATCTTGTTATTTCCTTTCAATAGCTAAGTATACATCAAACGTAGAAAATGTGATGGTTGATCCTAGAGAAACATCTTCTCGCGAGCACAGTTTATTCCTTTCTTATGTAAATTATGTTTGCCTTTGCTCAATTTCCTTTACTTTCTTCTCATCCGTTTCTTTGGTAGATTCAGTCTAAACAACCTGTTTGTTTTCTGTAAAGAAAAAATATTTCGTTTACAAAAAAAGATACAGTTGAAGGTCATGCAGACAGGTCCACCGTGCTTCACAGAATGAGACAGCAGTCACTACAGAACAATCAGAATGACAACAGTCATCAGCTAATAACCTGTAAAAAGAGTGTTTCATTTCAGAGCCGCTTGTCTTTGGTTTTGCCTCGTCGATTGGCAACTGAATTTAAAATCAAATGCAGTTGAGCTCAAATGGTCTTGTATTTATTTTCAAAATGCTGTTCATGAGCGGTTCTTCTCCGAGTGTTCTTTTTGTATTGATACAACATGTAATTTTCTTGTACCATGTACATTGTTTAAGTTTTCTAATAGAGGACCGTCATATCTGGACTGAGACATGAGACATGAAAACATGAAAAAACACTCATTATGGATTAGCTTTGACTGAGCGGCTTGAGCTAAAAAGTTTAAAAAATAAATTAAATAACATCTTCCAGTAGTGAAGGGTGCATGAATCTGATCGGTCTTTTAAACATTTTTGAGTATCTGGAAGCTTTTTTTCATTTAGTTCCCAGTGAATGCCTTGGTGTAAATACTGGTGTTTATTATTTATGTGTATTTCTTTCATATCTCTTGCATGTCAAACAGAGAAAGTTAATGTACTCTGTCAGTTCAGCGAGGAATTAAACAGAGCACAGCCCATCACTGTCTGTATGTACCAAAGTATAATTCACTGCCAGCTCTTCTGTCAGTTTACTCTGCATTCATTAGGGTAAGCATTCAGCCTAATCCATAGTAAATACATTACAATAGTATTCTAAGTATTTATACATATACCACAATCAACACAGAAAATATTTAGAATGCTCGACTATAAAATTAAATATGTAGACAGACCGTTTTTTAAAGAAGCCATTTAACAGAATTTGTTTTCCACCTGGGGGTCTAAATGAATTTATCGGCTTTGATATCCCATGAAATTGAGTCCGCTTTGCTTTTTCCCTTACTTAATGACACCATGATACAAATACATACCATCAGAGTTACAATGAATTGCAGAATAAAACAGCTTTTGTTGGTTTATTACAGGGTAAACTACGAAATCCTTGTTATATACAAAAGCCATTAAACCTGATTTTATAGAATAACATAATACCCAGCGTGAAGTTTACATTGTTATCCAGAGAGATTAAACAGGGGGATTCAGCTCTGGAAAATCTATTCACAGTTAATTTACAGAAACACCGCCTGGACAATATCTAGTATTAGTTGCATATACTGTATAAGATTTGTAGATATTTGTGATTTGCTAAGTATTAAACTGAAATTAGAGTTTTGATATACCAGTCTGAGAGGATTCTAATGCACTGGAAAATAATACAAAGGCTGCATCAATGTCTTTCTGTCTCTGATCCTCTTTACTGATCTTACAAGAGTTGCTTGTTTTAATTTCAACTCACCACAGTAATGAAGAAAAAAAAACAGCAAAAAGTCTTTCAGTTAGTGATCAACACTGAACCATCTATTCCCAGGTCACACTATTGTCAAACAGCAATTGTGTCTCATTGCAAGGTTCACAAGTTCAGAAAAACACACAATGAATATTGGCCAGATTGTTCCTTCTCTGGGGAAAGCACAATTCGCAATGAACACAGATATAAGATGTTGAATATATTAAATCAGGCTCAATGTGCTGGTTAGGTCCCAAGAGCCAAGATTGCATATTAACTTGTTAACACTGACAGCAACACAACCAGCATGCATAACAACACACACATACATATGTGCACAGGATCAACTTATGTCAATAAATCACCTTCCAGCCAGCAACACATCAAGTAAATGCTGTTCCTGTCTTTTTGGCTTGTTAGTAGGCTTATTGGTGTCTCTCTAACAGCAGATGTGCTGGTATGTATTATAGTGTTAACTTCCTGAAAGTTTATGGTGCTTGTTGTGACAGTGGGAATAAATGAGACGGAGTGGTTTCCATACATGATGTGTTTTGGCCTCATTAAGAGTTTTATAGAAATTGTATTACATAAAAAAATGGGAATTTAGAGATTAGTCTCAAAGGTGTGATACAGAGCTGTGTGAAAAGCTGTCTGAGTACCGTAGTTTAACTAGGAAAAAATCTCAGGAAAGTCCTGAAATACTTTCTTTTTATTTCTTATTTGTGTATCCAAGGCATACTTTTATATGAGATGACTCAACCATTCCTCTGTATGTTTGGTGCTTTTAACCAGGAACAAATGTTCTATTGAATGCACATAATTTTCTTTTCATTCACAGTAGTTTCTCTCCTCTAACCTCACAGGGGTCATCAGGACAGCCTTATCAAACATGGACCGTGAAGCAAGAGAGCACTACACTGTTGTCATCCAAGCCAAAGACATGGCAGGCCAGGTTGGAGGCCTCTCTGGCTCGACCACCATCAACATCACGCTGACAGACGTCAATGACAACCCACCCAAGTTCCCCCAAAGTATGTGAAAAATGTACTTATCACAGCAGAAGTGGCATTGTGGCAGTTAAGGTTGTGTGACTCGTTATCAGAATAAATTTGCTTCTGTGGCAGCACATTGCCAGTGACTGGTGGTAAATAAAATCACATGCTCTCAGACTGTGTCGGCCTCGACAGGCGACAGTTGCCTGAGGGGGTTGCATAACCTAGACAACATGTAGATGAACATGAAAATGTCTGCATTTTATTTGTATTTTTTAGAATAGAAATAAAAAGATAGTGTATCTTTAATTTCTCTTTTTATTTCCACTTAAAAAAAACAAAAAAAAAAACCTGAGTAGTTCAGTATTTGCAGTGGAAACAAATACTGAAATAACAGTAACACAGAGTCATATTAATGATGAAAGAGCATATTATTGATAAATGAGGTTTCTGTTTTCCTTTAGAGGCATTCCCTTCTTTTCACAATAATAGATCATGATTATTGTGTGACTGAGTTGTCTAATATTGTCTCAATAATTAGACGAATTAGACCAGCAATCACTAAAACCCTCTGTTTTGCAGTCTGAATTTGCTCCACGATGTTATCCGTAAGTTATTATCAAGCTGAAATTCTTTGCCTACAAAAGTGCCTCATCAAGTTCAATCCCCGTCAGCTCTGAGTTTTTCATTTACTCCAGTATAAAAAGATAAAGAAAAAAATTAAAAACCATCAATGTTTTCTGAATAAATGTCAGGCTTAGAATTGGATCTGCTTCATTGCAGTCCCATCAACTTCGGTTTAGCATTTAATACCAATTGAAGCACTGCAGAGTGTTTTTAATGACATTCCCTGAGGAGAAAATGGTGACAGAGTCAATTTGCTTAGCTATGCCCTTTTAGGAAAACATTCAGACAACTGTGTGGGACAAAGGAGATTGTGTTTAAAACCGTTTTTTGCTGTCTCAATGCGGATACAAATCAATGATCATCCACAGAAAATTACCAGCTATACGTCCCCGAATCAGCTCAAGTTGGAAAACCCGTCGGGAAGATCAAAGCCAACGATGACGACCTTGGTGTCAATGCAGACATCAGGTATAGCATCATTAACTCAGAGGGGACCAACATGTTCTCCATATCTACAGATAGAGACACAAGAGAGGGAATCATCAGCCTGAAAAAGGTAAGCCGTATTCCATCTTGACACAGTACTGGAATCTTTGATAGTGTTTGCTTGACGAGGATTTTAATGGGAAAAAGACAACAAAAAAAATGGCTGTGATATGTCTCACCAATGCACACAGTCAGAAGTTGAGTTGATGGAGATGTGTATTTAGCACCTATTATTAGCTTATGTTTGTCTTTTTGGACTGGGAACTTTTGACAGCGACATTTTCATATTCATCACATTTTTTTTGGCAGAGCGAGACAAATGTGATTTTGGAGCTGTGAGGGTAACAACCTTGCCTAGTGTGCTAATCTCATGTTGCTGTGGTGCTGTTTCCCTGCAGCCTCTGAATTACGAGAGAAAGAAGACGTACACGCTGCACATCGAGGGAATGAATTCACACGTGGATCCCCGCTTTTCTTATCTTGGTTCCTTCAAAGACACTACCACCCTCAAGATCACAGTTGGGGACGTGGACGAAGCCCCTGTCTTTTCTATGGATTATTACATCCTGGATGTTTATGAAAACTCTCCAAGTGGCACAGAAGTGGGCACCGTTACAGCTCGAGATCCAGACAACAGGAATAGTCCAGTCAGGTAAGATAATCAAGCTGCATGCATGGAATTCAGCATATAACTGCAGTAATGACTAAAGAAAAATATCATCTTGAGGCCCAACATTTTCTCATCTGACCCACAGCCCATGTGATGCTGTCAGAAGAACAAATAGATTTGGCACATCAGTTTCTTATAAGTCTGCTTGCTACCCCTGCTTGGATTAACTGGCTGATAAAAATGTGTGTTTTCCAAGGAAGCTTGTATATTTATTAATATTGTGGTACGATATGAATGATTTTTTTTTTGGCATTAAGGATTTACTGGCAAGATGATTCCACATAGAACCTTGATAGTGTCCTGGCTGCATTCATGAAAGGACGTGTCCACCAATAAGATAACTTCCATCTGAAACGCCTTTCCCGCTACTGCAACAGACACCAATAGCGTATCAACACAGCCACTGACGGCTGAAATGAAAAGCATTGATTATTTTGTTACACGGAACCTGGAGCGGGTTGGATAAATTCTCTCCTTGAAGTTGATGTGTTAGAACAGGAAAAAAATGGGCAAACGCTAGGATTTGACCTTGACAAAGACCAAATTGTGATAGCTAGACTTCTGGGTCATTGCATCCCGACGACTGCTGCTCTTGTGGGGTAGTGCAGAAAAACTGGTGAACCAGCAGCAGGGTAATAGACATTCTCTAGGCTTATGGCTTGTGTCCAATGAAAGAGCCACTGTAGCTTAAACTGCAGAAAGGGTTAGCAGCCGTTTCCAGTTGAAAGCTGGCAGAGCGCATTGTGCAACAAAAATTTGTTGCATTTAGCATCACATTGAACATGGAACCTGGATCGAAGAAATGGAAAAGCAGTGGCCTCCTCTGATGGATCATGCTTTCTTTTGCATTATGCGGATGGTCAAGTCTGACATGGGGGATTAATGGCAACATAGCGCATTACAGACAACAATTGTTAAGTTTTTGTCAATAACTAGACTCAACTACCCTAATGTTTTGGCAGGTCAAAAACACTAGTTTATCTTTACCTTCCCAGTCTCAGGCCAGTGGTTAGAGTGCTGTGGCTATTTGGTGGGAACTCCCTGTTTAAATGTGCCCTCTTTATATGATATTTGAGCTTGGATGTGCTTTGCATTACATCGTCTGCACATATTTGTCTTCCTTCTAAATCTGCTGAACCCTTTGTGAATCTTCACTTTTTCTTGCCACATCAAAATATTATTTATTTTATCTTTGAGCTTGAGAATTAACCTGAGGCAATGCAATGCTTTGCACATTTGTATGCAGTCTAAACAGATGCATGCATGCTGCTGAAAAAATCTAAAATCATACAAGCCTCAGGCAATTTACCGAACAGGTGCCTTGTTACATGACGTTACACACCAGCGGCTTCCCTGTTTGGTTTGTGCTCATTTGAATTCTCTTCATATTCTTGACAGATATGATGGACTAGTCCTGAACTTTATACTCCTTAAGTATTGCTAACATATCAATAAGAGGTGATCTTCTGTTGCTGCTGCATGTAATTGGATCATATTTGCAAGCTTTGCCATGGGCCTCATAGCCTAGAGGTTTTCTAAACAGCAGCAAACACTGGGACTTATGTGCAGGAATGTGTAATGTAATGTTGGCTGATATATTACTGGCCTATTAGCAAGAAAATCCAATTACGTTTGTTCTCTAATAAGATTCTGTTTTATAGTTGCAGCTGATAATATTTTGCTACTGATGTTATTCTTATCTTGTTTCAAGTGGGGACTGTTGACATCTACTTTCTGTGTAACTTCATATAATGGATTTTCAAGCGTAATTACCTAGAGATGATGCAGGTTTTGTCAATGATACTTATAAATTATAACCACAACAGGAACTTTAAGTCATTATAAACAAATAAAATCCTCTGAAAAGACTATAGGAGTAATAAACAGGAGCTTACATGTACAGAAGTCAGTTCTGACATGAACTTTGTCCAGCTCCAGAGTTCTCTTTAGCTCTGTTTTGTCTGTCGGTGGAAATGTTAAAATGTCTGACAGCTTCAAGCACCATGAATTGCATCAAATCAGGCATTCGTGTTTGTTTGAGTTTGCAATACTGAGCTGTCTCCATACTAAGCCCTAACATGTTTACTGAGCCATAAGCAAAAAACGTCTAAGAACCAGTAAACTGAGTTAATAAACAAGTGCAGTAGTCAAATATGTATATTTGAAAGATATAATGCTCCTATGTCAGTGTACATCGCAAACTGGAGACAAGTGAGCACACTGAAGAAGAAGAGAAAGAAGAAGAAAATCATTTTACCTTCCACATCCATATTCAAGATATTTGTTCTTAGATTACATACCATTGTTGATGAGCCAAAGCATGTCTTTACATTACAAGCACTATTTTTCTATATTTAAGTGCAGCACTTATGAATTGCATTCTAAATGCCTTCTAAATGCAGGTGAGCTACAGTGTAATGCTGCACATGAATGCGTCCTTTGTTAACACGGATGGAGCACACACAGTGGGGACTTAGCTGTAATCCAAAGTGCACGGTACAATGCAGCTTAATCTTTGCAAAGAAATGCTGCTGAAGCTGTGCTTCTCTGTAGATAACGTACAAGTTTAAAATAAAAACATTGGATTGCCAAAACTATAATTTTGTTTGCTGAACACAAAAAAAGGAAAAGATGAACTTACATTCTTGGACATGGACAAATGTTTTTTCAACCCTTTCACATTTTTTTTGTTTTTAAAGTGAAAACCGACAAAAACGAGTATATATGCAAAAGATGTCAATTCCTGTAAAAGAAGATATCTACACCACAAATAAATGTTTCAATCGATTTGTGCCTTCTTTGTTTTGGATTAATTCAGTAGTGGTGAATAGTTTAAAACAAGATGAAGATAAAGGATAAAGACTGACTGTTAAGTTGCACGATCTTTAAATGGTTGTGAAAGATTTGTTGGAATCGAGACACATATAAAAGAGCTTCCCTGGCCATCTGGGATACCTCATCCATTCCTGTAGCGCATGGCTTCAGTGCGTACAACATAAACAAGACAGCAGGAAGTATTTTACTGACAGCTTCGCAAAAAACAGAGGGTAATGTTAGATCTGAATGTGAAATGCAGTCACGATAAGTGTTCGCCTCTCTTTGATCAACAGTAGTCCGCCCATGCAGCAATTAAGTAAACATGATACAGGAGTGACGGTTTGAATTAGGAGAAATGAGGTGAAATTGACATCTCAATAACCAAACATGATTCTCATAAGACACTACCCCTGGTTGCTCATGTGTATTATCATAATTGTCAGGAGCTGTTATGCAGAGTTGTTTGCCTTGCTACTTTAAAGCTCAGCATACGTTCAGGCCAGTCTCCTCATGCCACAAACTTTATGTATTCTGATAGAGGGGGAATGAGTTGAAAAGATGTGATACGAGGGGGAACTTTTAAATATACAACACAAAATTTGAGAAATTAGATTTTGAAATTTGAAGCTGCATTGAAGGTGTTGTGGAACTTTTAATATAATAGTCTTAGTCTGTCTGAAGAAGTAAGGAATAGAAATTTATTCAAAAGGAGAAATCAAAATTCATAAAGTGAGAGTGACCCAGTACTACCGCACGTGAACCGTAAGACATACCAGACCACTCTGCCTGTACAGAAATATGCATCACTATTTAATGGTCCGAGAATTTTCCGTTAGTATAAGATATCCTGTGAACAGTGAATAGTAAGCAATTCAAGGGCACATGTGTCATGTCAAGTCATATTTGAAGAATTTGCTCCTGTATCTGAGTAGGACCGTAAACTGTAATTGCCGTTAGAGTACATGAGAAACAGTTATATCTATGATGATTTGGATTTTTCCTCTACAAAGGAAATCCTCTTCAGGTTTATTTACTGAGCATCTGATCAGGTTGAACAAATCTGCAGCTTGTTCTTTGTTGATCATAACTTCCTCTTCCTCTTTTGCCATCCTCAGAGGAAATGCACTGAAGTTTTGTTTTATTTTTACATGTTTTATTTCATATGTTAGATGATAACCTTAATTATGTTGATGTTGTTCTTTCACTGCTTTCTGTCTCATTGTCCATCAATGATCTCTCTTAATTAACCCGTACAATGTGTGTGTCTACAAACAAGAATTATTCCTATGACATGATCAAAAGTGACCACGTTTTACAGGCTTCTGGGCTTCTTAATCATGCCATGACTTACACAGAAAAGTCTTACTCCCCATCAGATCCAGTGGCTTTAAATCTTTGTAAGATAAGTCACATCGGGCACTGTGGATGATGATTTTCAGTGTCTTTAGTGGACATAATCAAGCTGTTGTGAAAGTTGTATGGACGGATAGTAAATTTAACAATAAAAAGACGGTCAACAGCCATTCATGCCTGTTTCACTGAGCAGTCCAGACTGCAGTGAGTTAGCCAGCTTATACATTAATGTGAAGAATGAGAATGACAAAGCAGTGGATCTAAAACAATTTATGAGTGTTTCTGAGAGGCTGCTATCTTAAGCACAAAGAAAAACACCCTAAGGTCAAACCTGTAGGAAGAGGCAACATTACCAATTTGAGTGACTCAATTGCAAGTCCCCTGGATGTATTCAAGTTTATGAAAAGTCACTTAACCTGAAAATACTGGGTGCTTTTCGTTAAAAATAACAGCTTGTATTTATACTTCTTTGCACACCCAATGGCTTTAGATGCTACATAGGGTCACTTGCCATCAGGTCCAAACTTTTAGAGGTCTGCATATCGCAAACTAGGTCAGAAAAGGGCTGGTGAAGGCCACACAGGTTTGTCTTTCCTAAACAAAGGGGACACTTTGTTGAATGAACTTATTGAAGAAAGGTCACATGACCGATGTCTCAGTTTGCCTTTTAGACCGGTATAATGAACATGTAGTTAGTTTGTATGTCGTTCACAGTCATGTGAACTACATGTTCACTATACCGGTTGACATTACAGGCACGAAGACCAGATTAAAAGCGTTAAAACTACGTTAACAGAGATGGCTTTGAAACCCAACTTCCACAATCTTTGTACCTACTGTTTATTTACCTTTTTGTCATTGTGCTAATTATGAACAATGTGTTAGTTAGCAGATGCCAGTGCACGCTTTGTGTCGTCTGCCTCGTTAGACTAAACCCAGTGGATACCTCTAGTGGTGCAAAATGGATATTACATGTAATTACTACATTATCTGTGATAAGACTTGGTTGTATTTTTGGTTGTGTTTATTGATTTGTGCTTGATAATAATAACAAAATCAATAAAAAAACATATTTAAGAACAGTATAGCTGTTACTATTTAGTTTATTGTCTGAAAACAAAATCAAAAAGTAAGAAAAATGCTTTCCATAACCGGTTGTGTATTATTTGAAAACCTGTTGCCGAGGTGAAGGCCAGTATTCAGGACATGTTTAAAATGACAACCAGGTCACAATATTTAAACGTATTTTACTTTTTGGGGACAATTAAAGAAAAATGTATAAGACAAAAACCTGTAATAAACCTTAAAACATCATTGCTAAATGGACATCACACAGAGACAGATTAACTCTTCATTTGGTAATATATAAATTCCCAACTCGTATTTGTACTCATGACGAAATGTGCAGCTACATTTCATCACACAGCTTTGTTTGGGGGAATGAAGCAATTCCCCTGTAGTTAAGCTACGGTACTCAACTGTGTTGATTTAGTCCACGTATGAAGCTCGACATCATATCACGGCTGACTTTTTAAACCTAGTACAATGTCAGAGTTATTCAGAAAAGTCTTCACTAGATCAAAGACGTTAATGTTGAAGTTTCAGTCTTAGATTCAGAGTCGTTACAGCTCCATGAACCAAAACAATTACAATGATTCTAAGGAATAGTATCTAAGGGTGCCCCAGGATTTGCCTTTGGCAAGTTCACTTTGAGAGAAGAGAAGGTTTTCTTAACATTCCCCGTTGGACAGTGTGTATCAGTATTACTCTGTAGATCATCATACAACGGTGATATTAGTCTGCTTTGAATTAGACAAGAATATATTCTTCAAAGTTACCTTTTACAATAATATGTCAATGGTCCTGTGTGTTACAGTGCATAAATAACTGTTGAATTATTTCCGATGGTCATGATAAAGGGTGAATGACTTATCTGAAAAAAACAACTATATTTAACTGACAAATATTGTGTTTGCTCATTATGTCCCCATCATCTTTCACCTCGTCGTGTCAGGTCTGTCTGCTGCTGTGGACAGAGCAGTCACAATAAGTGTTCTTCACAGAGATTATGTAAAGGGATAAACTTGATACAATGTGGTATGATAGAAAAGGCAACAGAGGTAATTCAATCAATAACAGCATTTATTTGCATAATAGACTAAGATTTGTTTTATTTATCTGCATGAATAAGAAAAAACAAAGTTAAAGATAAGTGGATTCAATAGTTTGAGTTTGTGCTTTTGTGGAAATGAACATATAATGCATGTTTTTTAAAAAATGTAATTGATTGATACAGATTCTACTAGGGATGTATCAAAGCATCAAAAGTAAATCAAAAGAAAGGCAAAAAAAGTGTATTGTTTCTTGTCAATGCAGTCCCAGCGGCCATTTGCCTATTCGATTTCCATCCTGCATGTCAACTGAAAATGTTCCACTTTGGGTATATTACGCCTGGGAATGGAAGCTGGATTAAAGGTGTAAATAGGTCATTAAGAGACAAATTAGGGAATACACAGTCAATGCTCATTCCATGCTTGAACTCATGAGACGAGCAGCTCAGCTCATTCCTGCTTTGTATTCTACAGGCTGCTTTGCTTCTAGCTTGATAACGCAGTTGCTGGAAAGCCATTACAAGTCTGTAAGCACTGTCAGCAGAATAGTCTTTTGTCCGTATAAAATTATTGAAAATGATTGTTCTTAACCTGTTTGTTTTAGGAGCACGCTGTTCATTTAAAAAAGGAAAGATTATCCCATTCATATGCTTTGGAGGTGGGACCGGGCTTTGAAAATGGAGCAAGCAGAAATGAATCCCCTTTGGATTTTGCTGTTACTTCACTTCAGTCTCTTGAGTGTGGTGTCTCTGCACAGTTTTGGTTTACTAAATCTCATTCATTTAAGTTTTCTTTTCTGGCTTGTAGATTTTCACCAAATTTGACATTCACGAAATTCTAAATGACTAAAATGTGTCCTTCTCAAGCCACAGGAGGACCCAGGTTGAAAATGTGAGTGCTTGTGTTGTTGCATGAGGCACTGAATGTGATGCTCAATGGGAGACAGCACTTATACACAGAGATCAGTTTGGTCTCAGTCAGTACTATTGCTTAGTCTGTGAAAACAGTTGTACCACATCCACCTTGGCGCCACTGGGAGATTTCCACAGTTGATAATAAATGACCTAAATCATTTCATCAGTGTTGTCTGCAGAATAAAACTCTTTGCATGTGATTCTGCAAAGATAATGGAATTTGTCAGGTTTTTATAATGCTCTCACATCCTGTTTTTTCACAGAATGTTTTTGCGATGATGATAACAGAATTTTTTGGTTTGCATTTTTATTTTTCAATGTATACAGCTGACTTGTGATGTGGAAACCAAAAAAAGCCGAAGCCGAACACACAAAAAGACATAAACTTGATGGGCTTCATCTATATGAGTGAATATTTCTTTCTCAATAGATACTACATGGACAGCAAAGAGGACGGAGTGAGGTACTTCAGAATCGAAGAGAGCAGCGGTGTCATACGCACAACACAATCTTTGGACAGAGAAGACATGCCATGGCACAACATCACTGTAATGGCCTCGGAGGTTGGTAGGTACCCAGTTCTTTTTCTATTTAACAAATGTTTGTGAAAATGTAATATATGTGAACTTTTTCATAAAAAGCAACAGAAACAGAGTTGTTCGCAAATGTGCATTGTGGTTTTCTTAACCCTAAAAAGTCTGATGCAAGAAAAATGTCAAATATGTAATATAAAGTCTTTATTTACTCATGACATATAGACATATAAAATGTACACGTTTTTAATACATTTTTATCCATATTTTCTGAAAATGTTTAGTATAATAAACTAAGATCTAGGTACAAAATTGACTGAAAAATGAAAATGCAATAGTACTCAGAAATATATGTATCAAAACTATACATATGGCATAAAAAGGTTAAAGGCAGATGTGGCTATTTTAACCTGGCATTGTTGGCAATTAAGCCTTTTAAACATCGCTTTTCCTCTCAGTTTCCCTACCAAGTAATGTTGCATTCCATGTATTTCAGAAGCAGACATAACAGCACAAAGATTATTCAAATATACAATGAAAAATCTATTGTCTTCACTGTCTAGTATCGACTTTTTGAGGGAACCTTACCCAGAAATCGCGTTTTCCTAAAGTTGAAGAGCTGAATTTAGCCAAGCACAGGGATACCTAAATATCAGTCTGCAGTCCTTCACAGTGGAAAGCAGTAGATAAGAAAAACCAAAGTGTAATTCACCAAATAATTCACAGAAATTACATTCTAAATCGCACATTAACGCATCCCCACCTGCTCGCTACCAGGTGGGAAGCTGCTCCGTTGGCAGTTTTTACATGAAAGTGCATTTTCTGCCAACCGAGAATGCATGCGTGTGTTTCTGCCCTCACAGTTTTTTTCAGAGTTTTTTGTCTGCACACCTTCTGTTTCAACACAAATATCCAGTATAAAGTACACATATCATTAAAAAAAGGGGAAAAGTGTTGGAACAGCTGTGTATCTGCAGTGAAATAGACTTGTTAAAGTCATTAATCATGACTTTGACATGAGTTTTATGGTATGTTTGTTATTCCCAGGGATTTCCTGTATACATTTAAGCTCTGAATTTTAAACCATTTCATTACCTTCAGAAACTAGAGGAGATTTAAATCCATCTTAAACTTGGAGTTTTTCTTTTAATAAGCCAGAAGTTGTTCTTTTTCCCCTCAGGGGTCGCCACAATCTTGATTTCTGGCAGGATTTCTGTCGGATGTCCTTCCTGAGGCCACTCTCACATTTATCCAGGCTTGGGACCCATTTTAAAGCTGCACTTCAGGCAGCTAGGGGGTCAATGTCCATGTCAAAGATACCTCCACATGTAACCAGGGATCGAGTCACCGACCCGCCTGATGTCAGGCAACTGCTATTCCCCTGAACCACAGTTTCCCCCCTTAACCCGCCAAATGTAATAAGGTGTATTTACCAAGCTTTCCAGTCAGCACAATTTCAAAAGAAAAAAAAAAGCAAAAGATGGTCAAATCTATGACTTCATATAGAATAAAAATGATTGGAAGGTGTAAAGATACCCCTCTCTAATGCTTAAGGGCTGAAAAAGACAGTCTGAAAGATGGAGCTTTTTTCTGCACTCTTTTAGCCCTAAGGTAATCGACATTATATCAGGATTGCATTTAAATCATGAGAAATTTTTGTGCCATGAAAGAATCATCTAGATAGAAGCAATTACAAACGCAAAGGTTAGTGCCATAGCTGTACTTTTTTTCTTCTTTACTCTCCTATCAGATAACGAGACACCCTGAGGGGATCATATCGTGAGAGGGCAGAGTTGGCTCAAATTCATAGCGGGCAAAATTGAAGTAAAAATCAATATCAACAAAAGAAAGGTTCCGTAAAAAGAAATATGTGAATTTGCACTGCACAGGTTCCCTTTACCTACAGAAAATGACCTGTAAACTGCAGAGCAGCACACTACAAGCATAGCTATTAAAAACATCTCCACGGGATAAGATGTTACACATTAGAAATGTGCTCAAACAGTCTTGTCAAACACCAGTACTCAGGGGCCACTGTTCTCCAGCTTGTATTTGTTTCCCTGCTCCACAAACCTGATTCAAATTAAAAGGCTATCTCAAAAGCTTCAACAAAAAAGCTGAACAAAAAGTTCAGGAAAAGAAATGTAAAGGACCCATTAATTTTAAGAAGGTATATTAAAGAGGAAATGTTTAAAAACATGCTTGACAGTGGTCCCTAAGGAATAGGGCTTGACAATGCTGTACTAAATGATAGTGTAATGATTACGCTTGTCACCAACTCCCCATTAACACATTAGAGCAGATTGTATTTAGGTGAAGCAGATAACAGACCATAACCGGTCTAATCCTGCTTACTATTACAAGTTACTGAGTAAAGTCCATTATTTTGAGCTAAAGTATGACAATTATTTACCATGCATCCATTCTCTACCACAACCCCCAGTTCTGTAAATTTCTTATTTGCAAAGTGATGAAAATGTTTCTATAAAGGATGAAGGGTATTTCCTTCAGTTACCTGGAAAATCAATTCCAATTGTTTCAATGCCTATACACTAATTAAATCGATAGGATCCCTTCTAATTCCAGGAACAGCTATAAGGTAAATTGGGTAATTTGTAATCACAGTTAAGCGTATCTCCTGCTGACACACATGTTTTCCGCATGCTAATGCTTCTTTATCTTGTCATCTCTCTTTAGTATTCAGGGATATAGTTACCTGCCAAGATCGTGTCAAAAGGCTACAATACATTTTTACTGCTTTGAATAGGCTAAGATGTGACGTAATAAAGCAGGACACAGGGCCCAACATACACCCGGGCAAACCATCGTGCAGAGCTTTTGAAGAGTGCGTAGAACGTACCAAGGGTGCACGTGAATTAGAGAACGTGAATTAGTGGCTTTTTTATGAACTCACCTTGAAGCTTGAAACGAAAAGCATAAAGATTTGTCTTTTAATACAGTTGATACAATGTCCAACATTTATTTGATTGTGAAAAATAAAAAACGCAAAGCCAGAGGTCCTGTACGTGTAAGAGAAAATAGCACAAGAGCTGTGCACCTTTGTGACATTTTTCCGATGGTTTATTAATACAGAACTTATTATACGATGTGAAAAAGGCATTTTCTATTTTCTAAGACTGCTGATGAAGTGTGTTGACGAAAGAAACATTTCAAATTTAAGAGGAATAGCTGATGCTGTGCAAAGGCCAGGGTTACAAAGTTTTAAATGCATAGACAGTCAATAAAAAAGGGGGAATGTCCCAACGATTATGAATTTGAATTCAAAGCTGCATTATCCTGCATTCTTTACAGAGATTGGCAAGGGGTAAGTCTTCTAGTTGCAAAATATTCTTTTGAAATTTGATAAATGATTCAAAATTATCTCAGTCAAATCTTATGGAACATACTGCAAATGAGTACCACACTGGCGAGCTTAGTGTACAATTTTCATTGTTTATTATAGTTTTTATCAAGAGGAGCATTGTGTTTCCCTGTCTTTGTGTGTCAAGTCTTTGATTTAACTTACTTTTGGCTTCCCTTTGTTCTTTGTTCTCTCTCCCATAGACAACCCCAGCCTTCTCAATCACGTTCCTGTTACAGTCCAGGTCCTAGACATGAATGACAATCCCCCAGAGGTTGCTACCGACCAGGAAGTCATTGTGTGTGAGAGCTTAAAGCTTAATGAGGTGAGTGTTTGAGATTTACCTGGAAAAATACTTACACCTATTAGGATTTTCCTCTCTGTCAATGTCTTCGCTCTTTTAAAACATCATAGACCTCAAAGACCCCTCCAACAAAGACAGTGTGCAGAGCTGTCCATTAACCACGGCCATTTCCCTGACTGCATGCACTCTGTGCTGAACTATTGTTTCCATCAGTGTTTTGGGTTGTTCAGCGAAAACGAAGCAGTAACAACTGTGAAGGCACTGGAGAGAGCTGCTTAATCATCCCTTATTCAAAACGAGTATCTCAGCAGCAAACCATGACAGCTCCAAATCGAAGCTCATTCCAATTTGCTCTCAGTAGTCTTTGATTCATTCAAATTAAGAAGGTTTTTGAGATACAGAGCAATCAGCAGCATGGAAATGACTGAAAGGGTGGTTCTATAAAGACTGGGAAGACACAACTAAATACATTTTTCATAGTTGAAAGCTGGTGGAAGAAAAGTTTGAGTGAAAGTTTGAATTGAATTTGAATTAAGGTTACATTTTAGCCTCTGGCTTTTTGTCCCAGGGGATTAAGTGGGTAAGAATTTAAGAACTGCACTGAGCTGATATATGTAAAAGAACATTGTTTCTCATCAGTGACTTAAAAACTAATTTTTAAAGACTATTTTCTATCTCCATTTAGATGTCTTCAGAAGTTCAAGAAATAACATGCAAATGAAGTAATTTGTTCTAATTTCTAAGGGGACATTTTTTTAAATTATTTTTATGGACACACCTGCAGATTGATTACAACAAATATTCCTGTTACTAGCAAATGCAACGGGAGCTTCTTCCTGTCAAACTGCTACCTCCTACCCGTAGTCATTGGAGCTGGAACCAACCCACGATTTTTGAAGGGTCATTTGACACCAGACTGCATTCCAATTAAACTAATTTAAACTCCACTTAAAACCCAGATGTTAGTGGGTATGCCCATTTAACAAAGTCTTACTTTTTTTTCCATGTGTAGGCTGTCCATCTCCCAGATAACATTAGACTGGAAAAGGTAGCTGTAAATGATTTGTTATATTATAATAGTTACAGTTAATGTCTACATTATATATTTGAGTAATATTGTGCTCTCTCTTGGATTGCACATTATTGCCCAACAACAACTGTAGGTTTGTGTTGGATTGTGTTATATATTTTGAGAAATAGTATATACAGATATGAATATATAAGTCAAGAAATAAAATAATTACAACAAAAATTGAAATAAGACTTGTGGCCTATTGACCAAAAGTGGTTAGTTTACCACATATTCTAATTAAAACTGATTTAAATATTTTATGAAATGAAGTCAGAATATACAGGTGATTCCTTTGAAATTTTTTCAGTATATTTCTGTGCCTATTAGTTGAAATAAGAAATTACAAGAGGTTCCTGGGATTCCTGCCTGCTCAGCAGTCAAAAGACTGTACTGGAGTACTATTTGAAATTCTAAATACTTGATATCTAAATAAATTCAAACAGGAAAAGTCAAACCTGGTTACATTATTCTGATTTCCTTCACAAAAATACACATGGACAACAGCGATTTAACTCAGGCATTGGTAAACTAACAGCCACTAGCATGATTGTATCAGTTGGATCCAAAGCATGTCATCATCCTCGTTTTAGGTTGGATGTTCAATCTAATATAAACACCACGAACTCAACCACAAAAAATAACTGTGACACATCTCAAGCTCACAAAAGCACTAGAGTGTGGCACAGTTTGGCATGTTGAAGTTCAAGAATGGTCACACTGATAACTGCATCACACAGTGAGAGGAGACTGCTTCTATTATGTCTTTTAGCACTTAAGCACAGCATTGCAGCACTAGTGAGTTAGATGATTCTTCAGAACCTGAATCATCATTTTATTGGTGTATGTTTTTTTAGCAGGGGGTTTAATTATCTTTTTCTTTTGATGAACAGGTGATCCAGACTGTCACAGCAGTGGACAAAGATGACTTTGCCAACGGCCAGAGGTTTTCTTTCGCCTTGCCAAGCCATCTACCTGTTAATCCCAACTTCACCCTGAAGGATAACGAGGGTAATCAAAATTATTAATGTATTTGTTTGTGAACCATGGTGACCTCCTCCTGGCCTTGATAGCAGGCTTTTTGTCATGTGGGTATGGTGAGAATGTGAAGACTCCAATACCACAGGGATCTATTCTGATTGTGGCCTGTGTGAGAGATAAGAGTCATAGAGCTTTGGTATGTTTCTGCATTGTGTTGTCAAATGGATTACCCACTAAGGCGCTCACTCTCTCCACCTCCCGTGTTTCATATTGCACCTGCAACTGTTACCATAGCAACCATTTCAGTGTCAGGTGAATACCTAGCCCAAGGGTGGTCTGCAATAACAGGGCTTTTTATAAGCTTTCAGAGAGAAGATCTCACAGTTGCCATTTGAAAAGCAGAGTTCACAGCACTCCGGATGTGGGCCAGAGAGCAACATAAAAACTGAGATGAAGGTCATGCAAGAAAGATTTTTAAAAAGAAAGAAATCAATGTGATAATGGGAGGGAGGCCTTTTTAATCCTTCATCAAATTGCCTCCTGGCTTAAGCCTTCCTGTGCTTGCTTGTGCTTTAGTGGAGTGCAGAGGCAAGTTTAGCTTCTGCATTCATGAATGCAGCACACAGAGACACCCCTCACCTCATTCTCACCTCCACTTTCAAAGGGTAAATTAATCAAACCAAGGTAAGGGTTGTAACAGCTCTCCAAGGACACCAATCTCCAGCAGGACAAAGAAAGGCCACAGTTTTTTTACACAGACTAGCATGGACAGTCGGCTATTGAGTATACAAGAAGTGGATGTGGGATGATCGTTATGGGGGACAGAACATACACTTTACTAACTGCAGAGATATTGCAAGCTTGCTCTGTCCGTCGCTGAATTTCAAAATGTTTGAGGAATCCAAGCAACTTTAAGAGTATGAAAAATAATTAATCATTCCGGGTTGGATTGAAAGTCTGGCAACATTTGGCTGTTCTCGTCCCAGTCGTCCAAAAAAGGCCTTCTTTTTGCATTTTACCCTTAATATGATAAATATGCTTTGAAAATGCTTGCTTAATGTATATTACCAACAAGTACACCTCCAGGATTACAACCTGCCACCACGTGCTGATTTGTCATATGCCACGTAAACAAAAGACAGATTCATCTTACAGAAAATGGACGATTCTCATCAGCTCACACTTCACTTTGGAGCAAAGGAAGAGGGCTGACAGCCCCCATTGTATGTACCCTCCATGTGTTTAAGCTATTGACACAGATGTAATTTTGATGTGTATGTGTGTACATTTTGCTGTTTTCTTAAAAAGCTTTGAGGGAATCTGAATGATTTGATTTCTTTGTCATGTCTCTCTTAACCCAGCTGCAGGTATTTGTGGTTCCCAGAATCACCGTAAATAAGGGTGAAGTGTAAAAATGGATGTGTGGAGTGTGCACATTTTCACCCCACATTCGTTCTAAATAAGTAAAGACCTGTTTGCGTTGTGGAAAATGTGCACACAGGGTTTTTACTGCACCGTTTGTGCATCTGGCCCCAGGTGTTGAGGGTATGAATGGATTATTTTATCACTGATGAGAATAGAGAAAGGGCAGTGAGGTACCTCCCCGGGCATAAAAGAGGACAGAGCATCATGTCTGTATGAGTGTTGACTCAGCAAATATAATATTGAATGGAGAAAATTGACAGGGGCATAAATTGAAAACAGCAGAGGATGCCGAAAACTTCACTCTGTTTTATTCCATTACATTTTGAATCATCACCCGGAGCCAGAGTTTTACTTTTTCATCACATGGCAAACGGATGCTGCAAAAACATAACTGAAGCCTAGTAAGTCAGCAGAAGCCAGGGGAGAGCTTTAGTTTTCAGAATATCATGGAAGACAAATCCTTAGGATGCCCTAAATGCCCCCCTTGATAGGGATCCAGGGAGTCATTTGGTTTTTCATGCTGTTCATTTTAACTCGGGCTGCAAATTGCAAGTTTTCAAATAAAAAAATAAACAAATATCAATCTTTTTGGTAAAACCACTGGAATAATTAAAGCATATTCTCACTTTACTAAGAAAGAGGTCAATTCACCTTTTATGCTCAATGGAGACGGTGTTATTCTCAAAATGTGTGAGATAAACCGTCCACGTAATCAAAACGACACCCTGCTTTTTTGACTGCTCTACATGTTGGTGTAGATTCTTGATAGTTCAGTTGCCTTTTTTGAAGATTTCAGGCTGACTTTTCCACTATTTGGTGTCTTAGTTATTTTACAATTCAAGTTATGTGCTGTTCAGTGAGAAAGACAGGCACAATGCACCCCGCCGTTGACTTCTTGGGCTGATAATTAAAGTAAGCTCTCCACACTCAGAGCAGCTTCTTTCATTGCTGTTGTTGCAGACTAACAGTTGGTAGCTGGTTTGTGCCAAGGCCTAATACTTCCCTCTGTTGTTGTGCAACTGAAGAAAATCCCTCTCACTCACTCACACCACTAACTCTCTCCTGACCTCGTTTCCTCTTCAGTTACACTTTGCTCTCAAAGGATCTTCCACAAACTTGAATTGTTGTCGGTCTTTGCACATTTTCTTGCAAATGGAAAAAAGGATTTAGTTAGAGACTCTGACCATTTAATGCCTCTCTCTGTAGTCGAGCACCGAAACGCATCAGATACTGATTCCCCGTTCTTACTCTGTTCTGTTCATTTGGCAGCTGGGATTTATGAAGAACCCATTCATTAAACGGCTCTGGCTTTTTAAGGAGGATATTTTCGGTACTTGATAACATCAGTGTGTTCCATAGTCTTGTCACAAAATGGGGCATTTCTACGACGGCCCCATGCCGCGCTCAGTTGTACGTTTTTAGCACTTTTATTGTAGTTTTGAAAACGAAGCCAGGCTGCTGCAGCCTCAGAATTGCTGTCTGTATATGTTCATTCTGGTAAAGTGCAGCAATTATTACAGTAAGTGCAGGTCAACATCCTTCAGTGCTACAGGCACTATTAAAATGGAAAAATATGAGGATGTTCTGCTTACCTGTCCGAGGTGAGCACCGAAGGCCCTTTAAATAGATTCAGCTCAGCCACACATACGTCACAATGACTGAAAATTGAATGCCTCTTTGATCTTGTTATCTGTCATATTTGATGACATTTTCTTTTTAAAAGGCAATTAAACTGAGGCTATGAGCTCTAAATAACTTGTATACTTAAATAGAAGAATTGATTTCTGAAGGCATTTCCTTCCCATGACTGTCCAAAGACCCAGTATTGCAGTTAAGCAGCTATGCTCAGAAGAATGCTGTCGAGCTGTACGTGGGAAACTTAATCAGCTTTTATGTCACACATACGTCTTTTGCAGTCGGTGTTCTACGTCTTCATTTCAGAGGTATTATCTCTTAAAAGGATGTGATGTATGAAGAAGACAGAGACTTTACACGTGTCACTTTCATCTTTTGTCAAAAACCCGTCAGAAAGGAGCTCATAGGGGTGGTTTATCCAAAACTTCATGCAATCATAGATCAAGATAATTGTATTAATGATTCTTTTTTTTGTTAAATTGAAAACATTAATGTTCTGGTAATTTAATAAAGCAATGTTTTATGAATGAACTTCTTGTGTTCAGAAAGGCTCCAATAAATGTGTGATTTTGTTATTCGTCAGTCTATAAAAGAAATCCCCCGACCCTAAATTAATTCAAATATCCTCAAAAACATCTCTAACACTACTTCATGATATCATGAATATATTGAAAGCAGATGTTATTATTATTATTATTATTATTATTATTATTAGTAGTAGTAGTAGTAGTAGTAGTAGTAGTAGTAGTAGTAGTAGTAGTAGTAGTAGTAGT
>JABUIW010000156.1:7378275-7493142 GCA_013363375.1 Menidia beryllina
GTAGTAGTAGTAGTAGTAGTAGTAGTAGTAGTAGTAGTAGTAGTAGTGTTTTACAAAAAGAGATTACATATCAGTGCTGGGCATGCTGTATAAAGTTAAGTCTTACAGCGCAAAGCTAATCCTAATTAATTGTTGGGGTGCCATTAATTGGAGACTTAAAAAAAATGCATTTTTATGTGTTTTTAATTTAAATGCCTGTTTTTGTCCAAGTAAATGCCCTCCAACTCCTAAAACTTTGGTGATATGTGGATTGCCTGAAGGACAGCAGATGTTAACATAAGTTAGCTGAAGGGATTTTTTTTGTTGGAAATGTTGAATTAGATTTGTTTGAACCTGCTTACAGAAATAGATATGCCAAGTTACAAGGTAATTACTTTTTTCCAAATATGTTGGACAATGTGCAGCAGACAAACTTTTAAGATAGAGAAACCATCTAGAACTGTCGGTGTAACAGGCACAGACAAAAGACAAAAAAACAGAACAAAGGCCAAATAGTTCTAACAATCACCTGGATTATAAACAATGCTAGACTGTAAAAACCAGGAACAAGAGTGAAGATGATTGTTTAACACCTGCTAGTTGCTGAAGGTAATGTACTGTTATCAAACAAGCCAAACATGTTAAACGAGTAAATATATCATATTAAAAATCGTGACCACAAATGTATACTTCCCCAAAATAGTGGCACCACATCACGTTCTGTTAGTTTCTAAGTGCCAACTGGAGAGAAACCAATTCCCATCAGCAGCACCCACACACACCCACCAATTTCACCAAGAACACAGCGAATGCATGTGTAGGCAAGTGCGAAGTCTGTGAAAAGGTGGCTACGTCTTGGGTGTCTGTTCTTATTTTTGTTCATTTTCTGTATTATATTCCATTTTTCTACACAGATAGTAAAAAAGTATGGAAATAAATGCACATTTAATCTTCTACAATCTTCTACAAACAGCAAATGTCATGTCGAGTTAATTTTTCCCATGATTTCTTCTTTTATTCTACTACTGTGAGATTTTATCTCATCACATCTTGTAATGTAGAGACTTATTTCTCATTGAAAAGGTAAGAAATTGGCCATTTGCCAGTGCTGCCTTAACATTCTCAATGCAATTAGTACCTCACATGCACAGACATTATTTTTCATTTATCTTATATGAAATCAGAAAGCAGACTTTATTGCTGGTCATCTGCAAAAGGATATGCATGAAATAGCCCATAATCACTTGTAATGAAGTTTGACATTTCTTAAAGGGGTATTTCTCCTCATTTCCTGGTCACCTGCTCTGTATGGCAGGTAATATCACATATTGGCAGCTATCAGGCCAGAGTTAAACTGAGCCTGTGCAAAGTCACCATCTCCTCATATGTGGACACAGTGTGGCTGCAGATGGCCCATCTCACTGTGACGTTAATCAACAGGCAGACTGCTCTCCTCCACCCACCTGCGACGAAGTACAGGTTGATATGAAATTACCATGACATAATTGATGTAAACCTTGTTGAGTGATCTGTCTGTAAAAAGATCCATGTTAATGTAGTTCTGCTCTTCAGTGTGGAAGGACCGTGATGATGAGCAGCCTCTGTCTTCATCCTTTTTTCTCAGACACACACACACACATAAGCTTACCCCATTCCTTCCAATCCCCATCTCTCGTGCCCGCTATTTGCATCTCGCACACTCGTCTCTCTGAAACCCCCAACCCATCTGCTTGCTGATATGGTGATACAGCGAGTCTGACTTAATAAAGCTTGAAGTACGTGTTGTCATTCCAACTGTCTATCATTATAATTATTCATAGTTGGAGCATGGATTGGAGTGGGAGGAGAGGTCTCAAAGCAGCAGCTTGATAGTACAGAACGACAGAGGAGTTTTCACTGGGCAGAAAGTGAAGTTTGCCCTTGTGCACGATTCAGCATTTTTAGAACTTAAATAGTGTCAAAATGCATCAGTGTACAGTGTGTCATCTTCAGGTTTTTATTAAATCTGGGATGTATTTACACTTATATGTGTTTGTAGTCTTTAGAAATCCACTTAGAATACTGACATTAGGAACTAAAAATGGATTATTTCAGTACAACTTCAGATGAAAAACAGTGAATGACACACTGTCTTAATTTATTGAATAAACTGCTTTTCCCTGTGATTCAGTCATCTTTATCAGGAATGATCTGAAGTGGTCTTTTTCGGTACGTCATTAACAGTCTCACTTATTTGTGGAGGGCGTATGGGCAAAATGTTATCCGTGCAAAAAGAGTGTCCGTTAAAAATATTATTTACTTCACAGCTACCCAGTATTGTCCGTATTGTTTGGGGTAAAAAGATAAATAAATAAAAAGGAGTCCTAATTTTGGGGGAAAATAACAGTACTTCTATTTCTGTGACACTGAAAAGTTTCCAGTCATCTTTACAGTTGGTTGAAAATCAATGAGCAACATCCACTTTTTCCTCTGACAGCAAACAGCCTGAAGTAATCCATAATGTACACTGCATAACTCTGTCTGGGTACTGAATTATGTAATTAGTAATTAGTGTTTTGTTCCACAGTCCGCTAAGGCTGCATCGGCTAACTACAGCAGGGGACAGAGCCTGCTGCGGCTAATATAGATTTTACACTGTAATGCCTGTCAAGGTTAGTATTTACTTATTTGGAAAAATTCATCACCTCACAGGTGGTGAGTGGACGAGGACCCAAAAGTTTAGACATAGCAGCAAGAGAAAACTAAGTTTATTTACAAAAACAAAAATAGGAAAGACACAGATAACCACACGTAGACTTGAATAAAGCAAAACACTACAGAGAAACTAAAAGAATTTGACTGAAGAAAAACTAAAGGGCAAGGAGGCAACACTCTGTGGGGGAACGCTGAGAAATAATAGCGTAAGAAAACTCTTATGGAGCTTATGGTCCCAAAGGAGGGTGATCAGTGAATGAGGGACAGTTGAGCCAACTAATGCAGGTGAAGGGAGTGGAGCTGATGACTAGACTGGAAAAACACTCAAAAGACTGAATGAGGATGACAGGCAAACCGGAAAGCGGGAAAAAAAAAAAAACTGAGAACGTAGAGCTGGAAGAATGATGGACATGCAAAACATCTGAAGAACCAGAAATCGCAAGAGAACTGAATACTGGGGCAAAAAAATACAGAACATGACACAAAAATCCATATCCTGTGACAATCAACACGTGCTGAGATGGAGACGATGATGATTTATTTCTATCTAATAGAAATAAAAGAAAAACTAAATAGAAATTGTGCAAGTGCAGTTGTGCAAACCCACACAAGATAGAATCCATTTTTGAGGCAATGTTTGTGAGAAATACACTATATTGCCAAAAGTATTTGCTCACCCATCCAAATTATCGGAATCAGGTGTTCCAATCACTTCCATGGCCACAGGTGTATAAATTCAAGCACCTAGGCATGCAGACTGTTTTTACAAACATTTGTGAAAGAATGGGTCGCTCTCAGGAGCTCAGTGAATTCCAGCGTGGAACTGTGATAGGATGCCACCTGTGCAACAAATCCAGTCGTGAAATTTCCTCGCTCCTAAATATTCCACAGTCAACTGTCAGCTGTATTATAAGAAAATGGAAGTGTTTGGGAACGACAGCAACTCAGCCACGAAGTGGTAGGCCACGTAAACTGACGGAGCGGGGTCAGCGGATGCTGACGCGCATAGTGTGAAGAGGTCGCCAACTTTCTGCAGAGTCAATCACTACAGACCTCCAAACTTCATGTGGCCTTCAGATTAGCTCAAGAACAGTGCGCAGAGAGCTTCATGGAATGGGTTTCCATGGTCGAGCAGCTGCATCCAAGCCATACATCACCAAGTGCAATGCAAAGCGTCGGATGCGGTGGTGTAAAGCACGCCGCCACTGGACTCTAGAGCAGTGGAGACGCGTTCTCTGGAGTGACGAATCGCGCTTCTCCATCTGGCAATCTGATGGACGGGTCTGGGTTTGGCGGTTGCCAGGAGAACGGTACTTGTCTGACTGCATTGTGCCAAGTGTAAAGTTTGGTGGAGGGGGGATTATGGTGTGGGGTTGTTTTTCAGGAGCTGGGCTTGGCCCCTTAGTTCCAGTGAAAGGAACTCTGAATGCTTCAGCATACCAAGACATTTTGGACAATTCCATGCTCCCAACTTTGTGGGAACAGTTTGGAGCTGGCCCCTTCCTCTTCCAACATGACTGTGCACCAGTGCACAAAGCAAGGTCCATAAAGACATGGATGACAGAGTCTGGTGTGGATGAACTTGACTGGCCTGCACAGAGTCCTGACCTCAACCCGATAGAACACCTTTGGGATGAATTAGAGCGGAGACTGAGAGCCAGGCCTTCTCGTCCAACATCAGTGTGCGACCTCACAAATGCGCTTCTGGAAGAATGGTCAAAAATTCCCATAAACACACTCCTAAACCTTGTGGACAGCCTTCCCAGAAGAGTTGAAGCTGTTCTAGCTGCAAAGGGTGGACCAACGTCATATTGAACCCTATGGATTAGGAACGGGATGTCACTTAAGCTCATATGTGAGTCAAGGCAGGTGAGCAAATACTTTTGGCAATATAGTGTATGTCTGCTTGCTTCATCATTTTGCTTCTGCAAATATTTCGTCTTTTCGTTTTAAGCTGTGAACAGGACATCGCCCATTAACAGGCGCTTCTACACAGGTCAGGGTGGGCTTGTCTTTTTCAGCACAAAGTAAATTAACATCTCTGAAAGGGATTAGCCTCTGCACACTTGAGCAGCAGACACATTGAAAAATACCTGTACAAGATACTTCTGAAGCAATAATATTCAGTTTGAAAAGGCAGGTGTTGTTGACTCGTGCTTATGGTTGTATATTTATGGTAATTGCACGCTTCACTGAACGATTATTGCAACTGAAAGGAAAGAGGACACGTCGAGTAGTCTTTTTAGCCAAAAGGCTCTCATTTTCCGTAACGCTCGCTTTTTCTGTTACAGATAGCACAGCGAGCATCATTGCTAAGCGGCGGCGTTTCAACCACCTGACCCAGGCGTTGTACGAGCTGCCCATCGTGGTGTGGGACGGTGGGGAGCCATCACTGAGCGGCACCAGCACCTTGACCCTACGGGTATGCCCTTGCCAGCGCCATGGCAGGATCCGGATATGCCAAGGCGAGGCGTTCCTCTCCTCAGCAGGTCTCAGCACGGGGGCTCTAATCGCAATCCTGCTGTGCATCGTCATCCTGCTGGGTAAGCTGGGGTGGCTGCTGGGGCACAGCAGCGGGGGGGATCAAACATCATGAAGCTATGGACAGAGGAAATGGACCATAGAGGAGCAAGAGAGACTGGAGGGGTCCAAAGTGGAGGAAAAGGTCAGAGAAGGATGAGTAGTCGTAGGAGAACATAAAAGAAATTTGAATGAGAAGTCGGCAATGGGGGGGGGGGGGCTTGTAAGATAGAAAATATGTGGTCCTTAAACAAAAGGAGCATAGCAAAAAAAACACCTAGGAAAAGGTGACTGGAAAAGCCATCACTGGGGCAAAAACAGAGCGCAGTATGTCTTCAGTTGAATGGATCCTGCAGATTATAATCCTAACCTCAGAGCATTTTTCTTGAGGAATTTATTTTAGCATTTGAGTAAGAAAATCTAAATGTGACTTATTAATCATATGTTGGTAGCTGGAAATCTTATCAACTTCCCTCACTGCAAACTGTTCAATTAATATTATTATTATTATCATTAGACATGAGGTGCATGCATCATTTCCAATCTAAAACTGCATTATCATGAATTGTTTGATTCATATCTGGAATCCTTCAAAGAGAAAGGTAGCTGCTTAAGTAAAATGTCTCCGGTTGAACAGTGCGTACCCATCAGATTGCATTAGCTAAGGTAAAACAAGCCGAATTTTTGTCACCAAATGGAATGGATGAATTATTCCGGAAATCATTTGGTATGAAGATGTCAATGAGACTGTGATTAGAGAGAAGAGCTAAATTAACTAATGGCTCCCAAAAACATGGTGCTCTCCTTACTTGTTGGAAATGTGATTAGGTGATTGGCGGGGCTGGAAATGCTGAGCAATAGCTATTGCTGAATGATACGGATAAGTTGAAGAATTCTCGGTTGAAGACAGGTTTCAAAGGTTTTGTGGGCCAATTGAATTTGGCTCTCAGGTGGACCATCTAGATGCCTCAATGTTTAACCAGTGAGCACTCTCCTGTCAGGTCTCAGTGGATGGCAGAAAGGATGGTATTATGTGCTTTTGCCATTGAGGAAAACTGTTTCCAGTTTCTGGGTGCTTTGAGCAGATAAGTCATTGCAGTAACATGACACAGCATTCAGAAATACACTGTTTTCCATTTGTAGTGTGAAGGAAGTGCTATGCACCATGAATACAAAAGATCATCAGAAAGAACTTTTTGATGTTTCCAGACTGTCACAGCTAGAAAACATGTCTTGTGTCAAGGAGAGTGTTTCCGCAGTTTCTATGGCAACATGTCTCTGTAGTGACATGCAATGATTAAATAAATATAAACGCACAAAAATGGTCATTTCACATGTTTACAGGCTAGGTTTGGTGTGTGGAGGTGCGCAGTCTGGAAAATTGCATGCAGTGTAGGTAGACGACCTCATGCACTCTGAATTTAGAAGTGGATTTAAAACAATCACCTGTCAACTCTTTGTGTTTCCTATTCTTCCTCTGCAAGCCCATCTGTATCAGAGTGTGATTAGAGAAAACTGTCTCATAGCACAGTGCTCCTCTCCCCTCCCCTCATTACTTATTGTCTGTGGACATTAGTATGTGAAGGTTATGCATATTCATACCGACTGTCTTCCTCCTCCGTGCCAAAGCCTCTGGATGAGGCAAACAAAAGGCCATTACCACTGTTGGAGCAGTGCCTTGAATCATTACACATCGGCATGATACAAATTCTAGTGAAAAAAAAACAAAAGCAGGAGCCAAAGGAACCGGCGACATCAGTTCTGTTTTCTCTTTTCTATGGAGAGGTTGACTTGTGTTGCAGCTGGTATTCACATTCTCACATCCTGTAGCCCAGCTTCTGCACGCCATGCAGCTCTCCTTGAGATATGACCATTTGTCAGGAGGCACTAGACAAAAGGAAAATAAAATTAAACTCATTCAAAACTTTGGTGTTTGACATGCTGGTGAGTTCAAAGTACCATAATCACAATTCATTATCTACAGAGCTATGATTAAGAAATAGCTGGTGATCCTTGGTGAAACACTCCCTCTGTGTAGCGTCATTGAACACATTTCTTTTTATTAGATTACTCAACACAATTTTTTAAGTTCAGTTAAAGTTTAAACCAATCCAAGGTTTTTTTTTCTTTTAATCATGAACACAAAGGCTTAAAAATAAACCCTTCTTGTGCTTTTTGAGTCTTCTAAATAGAAAGCTTTACTCAATTTCTTGTTGATGTGTATGTAATTCACAAGATTTCTGTAAATATTTACCTAAACTTTTTTAAAATTCCTTCTCAGATTTTAGTCTTATGTCACCTATACTTCTTTTTTGTGTGTTCAGCCGCTGTTGAAAGCCTGCAAAAGCGGATTTAGTTAAAACTATGTGAAAAAAAGGCTTGTGTGTGCTCGTATGGGCAAATTAGCCTTAATGCAACATCAAAAAAGTCAGAGAACTCGGAAAAAGGACATATCAGACATTCTCCAGAAACAGTCATGGTGGGTTTTTTTGTTTTTTTTTAAGAGATGGACACTGAAAAACAAGTGTCACAGCTTCTCTGTTACTCACACACACATATGTTTAATTTTTTTCAAATTCCTCTTTGCTTATGAATGGTTTATGCGTGATTGTTTTCTGCTAGTCTGATTAATGGTCGTGCTTTACCTCTGTGCCCTCTAATAAACCACATTAATTAAGTTTGCAGCAAACCAGAAAAGGAAACAATGTCAGGCTGGCTTGGTGGATAATGGTCTGTTTACGAAACTTACCTAATATGATGGCAGTTTTAATTACTAATACTTATTTGGTTGGAAATAAAATAGGACAATTTTACAATACTTACAGCACTTGGTTTAAGTGAACAAATATATTAACAAAAATTCATACACGATACTGAGAGATATATACATTTTATTCAGATTTTTCTCATAATTAAAACAAAAAAAAGTGTAAAATGTTTGAAATTTGGGAGCTTCCTTAACGTTTACATGTCGCTGTCATAAGTGAAAACTGCAAAAATGTATCAAACTGGATTAATATTATTTGTCAGATTTGCCTAAAAACTTGAGCTCTGCACTGTCCCTATATTAAAAAAAAACAACAAAACTGAAACAAACATCCATCCACTCATTTTTTAAACCCACTCTTGAGATAGACAGGGTAAATGCCAAGCTTGGAAATCCTAAGCAATAATTAGAACTCAGATATATGAGCATTAGTAAAGGTGAAATTCGTTGGAATATAGTTGATTTTCTTCCACAGTGAGAACTGAAAATGTTTTAGCTGAGTTCATTCTAGCTCCAAAACATGTATTTATTTATTTATTTATTTATTTATTTATTTATTTATTTATTTATTTTATCTATTTCACGCCATTGCTTGGTGATTGACCTGTGTCCTTTCACGCATTCACGTATGTCTTTTGCAATCAAGTGTTTTAATAACTTTAGCGATAAGCAAATAGCACATTTCACCCTCGCTGCCCCCACCTGGAGAGTACTCCAGGTAGAAAAAAGTGTACCAATCCAGTAATCATACACAGCATCCTTTAATCACATGTAAGAAAAATGTTTATAAAATTAATGAGTTTTGTCATAAAATGTATAAGTAAAGCCAATAAGCTTTCTTTGCTAAATAACTTAATAATGCTTGTGGCCTTGCAAGTAATTTAATTTTGAGTGTCTCGTTATCTTGAATTGTTAAAAATGATGGTCCTCTTTGTCACCTAGCTCTGTTAATGAAACATTATGACACCCACTGCAGTTTTATTCTTTTTTTTTTAGCATTATTAATTTAATTTTTTTCATCATTATGTCAAACATACACACCTTGTAAGTAGTTTCAACCAGGCACAAGTAGCGGCTCAATTATGGGCCCTGAAGTTACACGATAAAAACACAAAGTAATAGTTAGAAGAATATAAATACAAAATATGTTTATATTTCATTTTATCACATGAGGCTTCAAGCATAACTGCAGGCTGTACGATGACCTTCCCTCTGTTGGTACCTGGGGCTGGATCATTAGGCTTGTGCTTCTAAGATAAAATTTTACTAATGAAGACCATTTTAATCTAAAGGTCTGGCGTAATTAAATGCCAATTTGTGGTTAACAATAACATTATAGAAATTTTATCATGGTAATATTTTTTCTGAGTTTCCACAATAAAAAAGTGAACTTGATGAAGTCTAAACTTCCTATTCATATCAAATGTGATCCAACTGTGGACACATTTAAAGTGACTTAGATTTTAGCCTTAATTTGTTTTTTCATTCTTGAGATTATAGGAACTGAGTCCTACAACTATTATTTATATTTCACAACCACCTTGTAGTTGTATTCTTGGACCTCTTTTAACTGTAAGAGGTCTCATACTGAGTGGCTGCCTTGATATAGGCAAAGTTTTTTATTTAACTTTGCAAAGAAAAAGCTTTTTTTGTGAGAGGCAACCATTAAGAAAAATGTTATGAATACATGTACTGTATGTGTCATCAGAAGGAAATGTGTTTCACTACTACTACTAAAGACGCCGTATTAAAATGTCTTACCAAGGACAGACTTTCTTCTCCTTTTGACAATAGATTATATGTAGTTTTATGACTCCTGAAGGGATTTTAATCTGTGCATTATGATCGTCGACAGCATTCAGGGTCACATCAGGCCCCAGTGCTAACAGCAGCATATGCGCATTATTGACATGCAACTACAATGCTTGACCGGTTTTATGGTCTTGATTGAAAATACAATAAATGTCCTCACAAAATTGACCTGCACTTATTGGACATGCTGTTCAGTAATCAAAACATGTTTATTTAGCAGGCAGAAAATAAAGAAGAACTGACAAGGGGATTGGCAATTCTATTAAAAGGAAATGGGGAAAAAAAATACCAAGACATGAAAACAGTTGTAGTCATTTTCCAGAATTGTACTTGTAAATGTTAGAGAAAGCTTTAGTTTACTTTTGTGCCACCATCAGTCTCACCATTTGGAAATAAAAAACAAACCTGCTGTCTTGCAGCAATCGTCGTCCTCTTCATTACACTGAGGCGGAGCAAGAAAGAGCCCCTCATCATCTCTGAGGAGGACATCCGAGAGAACGTGGTGACCTATGACGACGAGGGCGGAGGCGAGGAGGACACGGAAGCCTTCGACATCATCGCTCTTCGCAATCCGGCAGCCGCAGAGGAGCTCAAGTTCCGACGGGACATTCGTCCAGAGGCGAGGAGTCACTGCTCCCTGCCCCATGGCCGCAGGAGCCCATGTGTGGAGCTGGATGAGGTAGACGTGCATGAGTTCATCAAGCAGAGACTGATGGAGGCCGACATGGACACCAGTGTGCCACCCTATGACTCCCTCCAGACCTATGCTTTCGAGGGTCAGGGCTCGTCTACGGGATCCATCAGTCCTCTAGACTCTGTCGCTGCGCAGTCAGAGCAGGATTATAACTACCTGGATGACTGGGGCCCCGAGTTCCAGAAACTAGCAGAACTCTACGAAGAGGCAGAGTCAGATGTGACGACCTAGTCTGTGATTTCACTCCCGTTCAAACCAAACCTATTTGAAACCTGTTTTACAGATTTTCAGTGAACAATATGAAAACACAGACATGCTTTCAAACAGTTTCAGTGGTTTTCAACTTTTGCCGTTGAGCTAAGACTGATTTGTTTTTGTTTTTCATTTTGTCACATTGGATCATGGATCGTTCATCTGGAAGTAGATTTTGAGATGGAAGAACATGAATATTGGGGAAAATGGAAAATATTATTTTCCTTGCTGTATATTTTTTAATGCTCAATAAAGTCCTGAAATCCATTTCAGTGGATATGTCAACAATTTGTCCATTTGTCTTCTTCCTTTAAGAAGGGGATGTAGAGCACAGCGTGAAGCTTTCGCTGTGGGAGGCATCACTGAACGCCTTCGTGAGCTGAGGCAACCATATGCAAAACAATGACACCTCCAGTGAAATGAACACACGATAAATAATGCATCTTTATCTCACGCGGTCTTAAGCTCTAAATATCTCTCACAAAATAAGACATTATGTAAATCATAGGGAAAGCAAGACAAAACAACCTTGAGTGGATCTTTTATCTAAATAAAAATCTTCATTTCTGAGGTCACAGCAATACACAAATCCATTAAAAGGCGAAAGAGATCATATGATCAAACAGTAAATGGGTGTAAACCTTCTTTAGTGACTGAACTAACGTCTCTGACGATAAAAAATACCCTGTGTCAAAAACAAAACAGTTTGAGTTTCAGAGACACAGAACAAAGAGAGAACAAGTGAACAAAATATACTTTTTCTTTGTCTGGACTTGTGACAATTACAGAAACTTAAGCGCTTAAAGGTTTACAGGAATTGTTCAAGTTAGCTTTTTCCAACCATGGCTTTTTACTGTCAAGTTCCTCCTCAATGTATTTATTTATTTTCCCCCAGAAATGCTGACGGTGATCTTAACACAGACAAAAAAGGAACACCATGAATATTTTATCCCGTCATGACTAACTCGCCTCTGTCTCAGGCCTTTTTTTCTTTTTTGCTCATTAGTCCCATCAGCTTACAAAATGTCTGTTGGATTGAAACAGGGAGACAGGCTGGGAAATTTCTCCAGAGTTTGTGAGAGGCCTGAGGCTGGCTCGTGGCAAAGGTCATACAGGTTAAACAAATGTTAGCATGGAACTTCCTGCAAGTAAAAATACATGGCCCTGTTTTCATCCTTAGGTTTGCATCATGCAACTGCACAACATTGCATGTATAAAGTGCATAAGCTGGATGTGATTACAATAAAAATATGTAACAATCAAATGGATATATGGATGGATAAATATATAACAATCAAATGGATATGGCAACAGAGTTATGTAATAATCATTCTTCCTCCTGCTTAATTTTGGTCACAAAAGCCTTGTCTACCAGTGTGGTGTTAAAGGGAAATCACTGAAGTGTCGTTCTTTAGACTGCAAATGCACATACCAGTGCCCTGAAGGGCTATGTTTCTGACAAAGTAAAGTACTTGAAATGATTTGGAGTTGTTTTATGGAAAATATTTACCTCAGTACAGGATCACAGCACAATGAATCAAAATAACCAAATATCTGTAAGTTTAAGTTTGAGTTTTATGTTCATGGATCATGAAGCATATATTTTACAGAAGTCTGGTGATTCCCAGCTTCATCTTTGAATCAGCTTGAAATTCTACCCGGCACTGACTTCATGTTGATTTTGACATGCCATAGCTGAATATTAAAAGGGTAAGGCAACAACAGCACAAAATGCACGCAATGCTTTGTGACTAAATTCAGACTAGCATGACTGTGGGCTTATACGTTTGAAAATGTCCATGTCAATTATTAGCCCCAGGACAGACAAAATGAATAAAAATTCATTCTTCTTCTAAATTATTTAGTGGCACAACCAGCCAATTTAATTAGAGGTAATTAAAGATCCTCTTCAATTTGAAAACATATAATCTGACCCTTAATGGATTGCATGGTGTTTCTACAATGCTGCCATCTCCCCCTGTTAGACTAATGACATCATCCCAATCAACATAATTTCCTCAGCTAAATTAGTTTAATTATTTAGTGTGCAGCTTGCACTTTTTCCATAGGCATCCAATTTGTGTGGAAGATAAATCTTGTAGAGAATAAAGCTTTTAAAGTGTGGGTATTGGTGGAAATATATTTTCCATTTATGGCAAGAAGAACTAATCTCAGGGCAATTACTTGCATACATGACACTTAACACACCAAGTTGTTGCTGACAAATGGAATCAGTGCTAATTAAAAAAGGCCTATATATACGTGATGCTTAGAAAAGCTTGGAAAAGTCCTGAATTACACCATCCCATCCTAAATAAAGATTCATTTTTATTATTGGGCAAGAATCTGCCAGAGCTGAGTCCATATGTGTCTGAGATAAAAACAGCCTAGATCATATCTCACATGCTTAACAGAAATATTTGTTGGTGTAATGGTTCCCTTGGGCTATATCTTTTTCACAATAGAGATGCAATTGATTATCTAAGAAAGTACTATTCCCGTGCAAGCTGTGATGGTTCTCAAGGTGTTTTAATGCCTCCCCCAACTCCCCGTTATCTTCTGGAAGCGCAGCGGTGAAATATGTCACTGAAATTTGTTTACAGGGCACAGGTTTGCATACTGAAACAGCTTTAATTAAACTTTCATATCAGGTCAAGGATGGATATGTATTCAGATCTATATAATACATTCAGCATAAAATAGAAAAGTGGGATAGTTTTTTTTTTTTCTCTTTGTATGTGTATTTTTTAGTTATTCAGATTAGACCTTAAGGCCAGCAGATCCAGCCAGTGCTTCTCTTCACAGTGTTTGAGGTCAGATTCTTCTAAGAAGGTTTGAAGCTCTCACCTAATGTACATTTTAATGGAGGACAACTTTGCATATTATTAATGTTCATGACTCTAGAGTATGTGAAGGTGAACTGAAAATAAAAGATCAAAGACACGAAAATAACTTTAAAATTCAAGCTCATGATCACTAACGTTGTTTTACCTAAAAGTATGACCTGGAGACGTTTGCAGTTTTAAAAAGGGCTTTCTTAAAGTTGGAATTTATACTTTAAGACTCGAAATGATGTATCAGTGGGAAACCTTCAAGTCATGTTTATGGCATTTGAGAGGCCAGTTTAAAATTAGATGACTTTGGGTTACTCAATTCTGATTTATGCGAGATTCACATAAATTAAATGCTTTGAAGGAAATAGGATTGAACATTTGTTAATTAGCATTTGCCTGAATAATGCTTCTTCTGCAGTGATACCTAACTTTCAATGACATGATAGAATAAAAAACGAAGAACTTAAAGACCAGTTTCAGAGCTGCACTCTCCCTCAGACAGCTGACCTAGATATCCTGCAAAGGGGCTGCTGCTGATTCTTTTCATAGTGTGACTAATGCGCAGCTACATCATAAAACTGAAACCTCCTCATGAATGCAGGGCTCTGTCCTGTGATTAATGCACATAATATTAGCTGCAGAAATAGTCTGTCCTAGCGTGCCTTTCAGTGTGTTAGGTTTGCTTTTAAATCAAAGATTTCTGGTTATCAGATTTTTCTGTTTGACATTCATGAGGATTCTTTCACAAAAAAAATTCAATACACACTTTAGAGAAAGAGTTTGGCAATTATACACATACTGGTTCTAATTCACTGAAGTAGAAGGTAAAGAACTGAAGGTTTCGGCAAAAATATCATATTTATACATTTGTTTTCTACAAAACTTTAAGTCAAAAAAGCAGAAATGTTTGAGATTAATTAGATACATGAAAAGTTAGCAAAAAAAAGGCAGAAGCTGTGTGATGGAACAAAGAAAAACAAGCTGCATGTCAGCCTGCTCTGGCATATGAATGAGCAGAAGCAGTTGAGTAAAAAGTAATGAGATGCAGGTGGAAGTGTGGCTAAATGAGAAGTATCAATAATTTAGAATACAACACAGAGACAAACACTCCATATTTAAACAGCAACCATTGTAGTCAAAGAAGGTACTAAGTGTCTACCATAAAAGACCATTTTCGCTTAACTTAGACAGGGGTGGATTGATGCAAAAGGATGCTTTGTCTTTGTTTTCAGATGCTGCTGGACTTGCCCAAGTGCTTTGGTCACAATCCCTCATGCAACTGAAGGTTTTTTCTTATGATTGCACCTGCACATGATTTGAATCACTGTGCGCCAACAATTTAGAAAGAAAACACTGAACTACACCGAACAACAGAATCAGACTCTACATGTAGGTCTGACCTGGTTAATTCTGAGGGTTCATCCAAAAAGCAGGTAGTAATCCTTATTCTTCCTCAGACGCCAATTACACCCACAGTTGAAATTATTGTGGCCCAAAAACGCATAACAGAGCAGCACAAGACTAAAAATCCTCAACAAAATGAAGCAGCAGATGTCTCTAAAATTCGTTTGACCACTGAATGAACACAGAAGTGTAAAAGTTGAACCTAGACTCCAGCTGTTTGGTTTTATCCACTAATTAGTCCCTTATGTAGATATGAAGTAGATATGAAGTACAAAAACCTTTTCAAACTTGTTAAATCTAAAAAAGAGTGAAAAAACACTCCGTCAGTGGCAATATTTCAGTGGGTCTGAAACAAGCAACTCTGCTTTTGAAGTTGTGGTTTCATAGCTTAACTTTTTTTAAAGGTTTTCACTTAATAGATATACTAAAACAAAACATTTAGTGTCGTAATGATTTAACTTTCCACCATTTGCCCGTCAGCAATCAAAGCATCTAAACACTTGTTAATAAAATAAGTGTGATGGTCTCATAACTGCTACCTGTCTTTAAAGTTGCTTAATGAACATTTAATCTTCTGAAAAACATCAGCAATTTGAATGCATCAAATAAACAAGTTGAGTCACCTACTTCCAATTTGTACATTTCTTCAGTTTTATTGGGGTGACACTTTTCCTGCTGTCAACAGCCCCGTAGATGAGAACAAGTAACAAGTGTGGGTGTACTACAAGCATAAACAATTCATCAAGGTTCTCCAGTACTCCTTAATGCTTTGACAGCTGGAAGACACTGTGGTATAAATGATGAAGCCTGAAAGAAATGTAGTGGTATAGAAATATATGTATTGCTATACAAATAGCTTTCAGGTTGGGCAAAAGTGGGCGTGGTATATAAAAAGCTGCTGTGCTCAATCTGACACCCATGTCTTCCTCAAGCTTTAGCTGTGATTTGTGTCTCAGGGACTGACAGTCAAAAAGCATGGCATCAGGTGCATGCTGCTCTGATCCTGTGGTGGTAGGTCTCCCCTCACTTTGTACTATTGCTGCTTGTTCACAGAAGATCTAAATCCAGGTGTGATCATAGGCAAAACGCTACTGTGCGGCTCTCCCCCTCTTTTTGCGGCTCTCCTCCTCGTCGTCGGTTTGAGTGCGTGTGTGTGTGCGCACACATGAGTTTGTCTGGATTGGGAGGTAAGAAGTAACGCTCATTGTTAGCGCCAATTTGTTGCCGTTCTGTTAAGTAGTGACTAATTAACTTTTACAGGTCTCCCCATATTACCATTGCTGCTCTGTTGATATCCCGGATTCTGTGCATCATCAACCTCGAATTGAAGTTGTGTTTGGCGTGCGGCACCGGCGCGCTCAGTTCACCTGTCGCGGCGCAGCCAGAGGGTCGCACCAGATTCTGATATTTTAATTTGTTTTCTTTTTTTATCCTTGTTCCAGCCTTTTTGGTTTGATATAATTATTTAGGCTTATATTGTTTTCTTTTTGTTGTACATTTTGGATTGTTGCCCCTATTAATTGCTTTTTTTCTCTTTGTTGGCAGTGCTGAGGCCCGGCGACGGTGTTGGTGTGGTGACGGTCTTCTTTTTTTTGTGTGCCGTGATTCCTGAGTTTGGGTTGTCTCACTGCGTCTGGTGCTTTACAAGGGTTTTGTTTGCTGTGTTACCGTCCTATAGTGGCCCCGTTCCGCCGGTAACCTCAGCAACTGTAGTTACTTTTCTCTTTTTCCTTTAGTGTTATAAAGAATTGGTTTTAAAAAGAAATATTTTAAGAAGCATCTAATAAAAGGCTTTTTGTACATCGTAACATTGTCTCAGATGTCTTAATCCACGCATGAGTGAACTTGTGTGTCCTATCAAAAAGGGGAGTAATATTCCTTGGGTGAAATTCCCAAGTTGGCGTTGTTGAGTAATTTTATTTGGGTTCAGAAATGTACAATTTCCCGACTTCAATCTAGACTCGCCACAGAAACATCATGGACTACTCTCATGGAATGACTAATTTAATTCCCAGTGCTCAGTGGGCAATACCGTGGTTTCTATCTTTGAATTGAAATGCGATGATTTTAAATTGATATATTTGGCTGATTGTGGGTTTAATGGAGGTTGATGCACTGTCAGCATGGTGTGAGCCCTGTATGGTTGTGATCATTGCCCAAAAGCTCATTTTAAAATTTCCGTATCTTTGATTCCTCTAACTACACATGCTGGTAATACACAATTCTTAATTTCCATGTGGGATGCTGGTACAAGATGTAAAAAGATAAATAAGGTAAAAACTAAGCTGAACAGTAGGCATATCTGGGATCACCTCCAGTTATGATGCCTGGTGTTTACCCAGGAATAATTCATTCAATGGAATTAGTTACTAGTTTTGGAGCAGGTAGGATCAAAGATTGTACTCTCCGTAGCAGCATGCTCATGTGCCCCAGATGTGGAAACAGATCAAAGCTTAATTAAATAAAGCACCAGTCACAATCAAGTAAATCAAACCCATATTAAAGGGAAACGTCAGAGCAACTGCCAAATACAAAATTTGCTGCTCTCTTTTTATATTTTAATTTTTTTAACACAGCTCAGTCAAAACTCAATTTGTTCACTTGGGACACTTTTCTGTGTGGCAGGTTTAGAGCGTCCCCGGTCAAAACAGTTGCTTCCAACCTTTTAGCCACATTACACAGTTTGCACATTCCAGGGAACACTAATATGACCCTTTTCATCATTGACCAAATAATCTGAGGAAAAGCACAGCAGGATGGAGCAAATAAGCCGCATATAGCCCAACCTGTGAACATGAAAGAAGGGAGATTCTCAGGTAAGGGAAGGAATTCCTATTTGAATATCAGCCCACTTGGAATAAAAACAAAAAAAAGGGTTTTGATCATCAGCCCATTCATCTCCAGTGAGGGAGGCGAGGGTGGCTCAGTCTCCCAAGTTCGTCATTGACAGGGCTGCTCGGGATGCCAGGTGTACTCATTTGTCTTTGAAATAATTGGAAATTAAGAGGATAATGAGGTCTTTGGGGAGAAGCTGATGAGTGTTTTTGACATTCATGCAGCTGAATGAGGGACAGAATATATAAACCGTTTTGATTTGCCTTCAAAAGACAAAGCTGTCCAGCTTCCTCAAACTGATACTTATGAAAAGAGGCCACTGCAGTGTTTTGCTTCTCACAACAATTACAGAGGGAAAATAAACTGCCAAGGCAGAGTACAATGAAAAGTCTCCCTTGACTCCAAATGAGATAGTTGTGCTTGAACGGTTCTTATGAGAATAAGCTTGATTGGAAATTTTATAATGTTAAGATTTAACATCCAAACAACAGCAATGCATGCAGAGAATACAATGGGATGGTACAAAAGCATGTGTAATGCCATTTACAGGGACTTTTGACACTGTTAACTGTTCAGGCTCTCGTTCATCTTTGTGAGTCCTTACGTGACAACCAGCAGGTTAATTGGATTGGAAAAACACAGAAATTAAGAGAATAAAGAGCAAATGACGCAAATAAAAAAAAAAAAAAGGTGTCAAAATCCAACTCTTTATTTCATTTAAGTGTCCTGCACAGTTTTCCGAAACTTCCAAAGCACATTGCATAGACCTGGCCTTAACATCTGAGCCCATTCAGCAAGTCATATTGCTGGATCCTTCAGCCCCCTGGGAAGGTCAGATGTAGGAGGGCTTGATCGTGAGGCGATCTGAACCTGGTAGACCCGGAAATTCAGCTTTTGCTGGAATAAAGAGCCACCAGGAAACATCAGTGAGGCACATAAAATGCCTAAAGATGGAAGATGTATGGACCCAACCCTGGCCCCAAAATTTAAGGCCCAACACATCCAATGACGCTCTGTTCCTCACTGACAAAGTGTCCACACTGCACTCTCAAGGTGTTTCAAACTTGCCAGAAATATAGATACCATCTATCCACTCTTAGTTAATGGTGCACCCCAAAAAGAGAAGGATAAAGAATACTACCAAACGCAGCCTTTATGACACATTGATATTATTTGTAGAACTGAGGAGAACAGCAGGCACATACCTATAAAAAAACATGTCGTGGCTATCGCACTGGCCTCAGGTCCATCGCTGTTTGCAGTTCTCTGATTATGCACATGCATGCTAGCCTCCTGCATCCTGCATAATCTTTTATTTGCTGATAAAAAAGACGAGCTGAGAGCAGCCTCGGGGGATGTTCTGTTGCAGCCGCTGCTGTCCATCTGCCTTGGAGTGGAAGTGTTTACCTGATTAACTAAAGAGCTTGTCATTGAGCTAAATACGTTTTACTGCTCCAGAAATGAGCATGAACCTTGAAAAGAAAAGCATAACAAACATATTAGTGGTAGACATCAAACAGGTAGGAACAAGATGGTGAGTGTCGCTTTGCTTTGGGAAAATTTTAGCAATTCTAATTTGAAGCATTTTCATAAGCTATTTTTGATCTTTTCCTTGCAGCATCTGCCATGGCAACACAACTCCAAGATGATCATGTGAACAACAACACCAACTTTGAATATTCCACAGAAATAAGAAAAAAAAAATCAAATATCCCACAGCATAAAATGCTTAAAAGATTTCATGGAACAGAACCCAGTCAGATTGTTTCCATTGCCACATGTGTACTATAAAAGACACAGCAGGTTCCCTAGACTCCAGCTGCAATGCACTGGGGAAATATTTGGAGCCCACGTGTGTGAACACATATTAAAATCTAACGGTGATGTCGAATTGTTTCCCAGTTACTGAAAAAGCTAATGTATACGGAGCCAACAGAGCGGCTGCATCATAGCCCAGTAATGTTCCCAGCTGAATAGACAAATCTGCAAGGAAAGTTGATTTAATATGATGCTTAAGAAGGAATAAACAAACACATACTCTGCTGCACACGTCTTTTCTCTCACCCACTGTTTTCCCTGGGCGATAGCAATATTTGACAGAAAAACACAAATAAAAAGTACCGAAGAAAGGTGCAGCCAGCTGATCATAAAACCATCCTGAGCTTAACATTTTATTCTTCGGAGAGATAAAATATATGTATATATTTTTGCCTCCAAACATATGAAGTTTATTTCTTGGCTTAACTCCCATTTCCCATATGTCGTGTTTATTTCTGAATGTTACAGCTTTGTCTTTTAAGAACACTTAACATTTGTGACTGAACTGCCACTTTTTTCTTTTTGTTGCTTTTTTTCTTGGTCTGGAGTTCTACTTTTGAGTACTCAAGCTCCTGTTGCAACATGCTCAAAAATCAATAAAACAAGTTCATTGAGGACCCGGGGCTTCAAAGTTCTTTTTGGATTTTAGTCCTCTAGGAATTTCTATTGTTTATATGCAAGTCTGGGGTAGCCACGTCTTCTCTAACTTTATTTTTCACTCTTCAGTTAAGAGAAATTGTGCTAACCTCTAAACTCTGATCATCTTTGGGCATCTTTTGTGGAGAATTAAGCTGTTAACTCTAGTACTCAATTCATTTTGAGTCGACGATCTCCAAAAACATCGCTGAAAGTTTCAAGGCTTAAATGGTCAGTTAATGCTTCTTAGTTTAAAAAGAAAACATCTACAAGTGTCATGTTCTTTTATATTCTGACTTTTTGTCATCTGATCCGACAGTTAACATGCTGGGAGTTTAGTTTTGCTTTCACTACAGTGAAAAATGTATTTGAAAAAGTCCAAATTTGTGTTCACGCACCGATTTCTGCTTTTTACTTTCTAAATGGACTTTGAGTATTTGATTAGTAGTCAAATAGTTCATAAAGTCAATTGTTGAAAGTACAAAATTGACTTTAAACAGGACGTGCATTAAGCATAAATGTACAAACTGGAGTAAAAGAAAAAATCTATCAAATATAATCTTCACCAACCCAAAATCCATCAATGGTGGAAAATCATTACAATTCTCTGTGATTAGTTTTTAACACATTAAGATCAGGTTATTATCAATGTGATGAATTTCAAGACAGGCAAAAGCATAAGGAGAACATGTTTCTTTTTATCCATCACAGAAAACTAAATTCCCAAACAGCTCGCCTGCTGCCCTGCAGGAACAAGAAGTACACTTGTGCTTAAATAAAGACCACTACAAAGATCAGAATGGCCCTCATTCTTTTATCTGGGCTCTAAGAGACTGGAAGGCCAGGGTAGTCCTAAAAGAGATGAGGTCTCTGAAAGAAAAAGAAAAAAAGCTTGTGTAAAACTGAAAAAATGAAAAGACCCTGAAAGAAAACCAGAAAACGTACCCAAGCATGCAGGATCCAAACAGGATACTGAAAATCACACAGATGAAAAAAAAAATATATTTTTTAATATACTTTCTCTTTATGAAGATTTATGGGCATGCTGAGGGGTTCACCAAGAGATTAAGTAATCTAAGTGTGTTTTTTTAGATAACATATCCAAAAACGTGCCTTGATAAGAAGCAGTGACACATTCAGCAATGATAAAAAATTTAACAAACATAAAATCTGCAGTTGATTGCGGTAGGTATTTTCGTTTGGATCATCAGGCTGTCTTTGGGCTGAATTTCAAGCTGTATGATTGCTGGACTGATAAACATCTTCCCTGGGCTGATTACTTCATTAAAAAGCCAATACATTGTTGGTGCTGCGTGATATGGCATCTGTGTTATAGCATGGCTGCCTCCCACTTCAGAACCCTTGACTATTCTGCAATAAGCCTCATCATTTTCACCGAAGCAAGGCATTCAGCTCAACACACAGATCAAAGACAGGCAAATTGCGACAAAATTAGTCTGAATGTGCAAAAAGTGAAATTTCACCTCCGAGTCTGAAAATATCATTGCACAGTGTTGATGTAACACTTACAGTCAGCCCACTCCGGCTATGCAGCTCTCATCAAAGAAAAGAATGCTCAGAATCACCATCTTAAAATCCATTCAGGCACATTTCAGTGTGGGCTTTATCCATTCTTTTATGGCTGAGTTAAGCCTTCTCCAACACACAAAAAAATGAATGACTAATCTATACTAACCATGATTCCTGAGTGAATCCAATCTCGACCTATTTTTAACCACTGACTTGCAGATATAAAATCGAGAGGCAAATTAGATATAATACTGATTTGTTCTTTTAATGTGCTTCTGGATACTATGTGCCAGAGCACCACAGTCATTCAAAAAGCTGGGGCTCAACTCTATGCTCCTGGAAACCAAAGTAATATCCAATGTGTGTCTGACTAACTCCATGCCCTCTTAACGAACGTTGCATCCTAATCTTAATCAGACACATGATTGTCCACATGCACAATGGTGTTGCATGTAACTCTGTCACTGAAGGATCCAAGCCATCACTCTGCATTTGATAAAGCTTGTTGTTTCCAGCGTTGTGATCAGAGGATGAGGTTGTCATTTCAGACTAGGCAGGGATGGCTTGAAATGCCAGATGGGAAGTTCGAAAGGGATCAGCTTGACTCACAAAACGCCCTTCAGGCACCCTGAAGAGGTGACATGAAAAAGCATTTTATTGCTTCAAGCTCAGAAAAGCAAAGTTATCTCATCACATTTGTACCAATTAAAATAGGTATTTAAGTATGTTGCCATTACATTGGACGGCAATAAAACTTTACTCAAAACCATCAAGGTTAAGAAATTAGGTAAGATTATTTGAGAGACTTTTGTTTGGCTTTGTTATTTTTTTCTATGAGACCTAATCTAAGTACACATTAATTTAGATATTGTAAACGTTACGGCATCCTCTGCCACCTCATCGCTAAATAAAACCACCTTCCTATGTGTCTAATCAAATAGTCTTCCTCTTTGAACAGTATGTATTTATGTAGCAGAGACAGATGATGCATTAGTGAGTCAGATGCTGGCAAACCACACTTAATCACTTTAGTCATGAGACTTTAATCACATTTTCTCGTAGGACATGATGAACTCTGGGGGAAAAAATAAATAAAAATAAAAACTTTGTCTGATCGGTACAGTAATATCTTCCTTTGACAAACTCACCATAGAGGTTGTGATATATTAGTGATGATGCTTCAGTGAAGCAAGCATTTAAAAAATCAAGCAGTGGTTGTAAGAAATTATGCTCAAACAGTGATTAAATGCTCCCTGCAAATCCCTTTCAATGCCCACACGCTTTTGTACTGTGTTATAATCTTACTTTGTCTCTATATTATTTGAAGGATTACGGCACCGACACATAAATAGTCCATTTTTCCTTGTCCACTATATTGGGTCTCCTCTATTTGGTCATGTGTCTATTTCCTTTTAATCCTGACACACTTTCATTAGGCTGATTTTTTTTAGAGAAGGACTGTTAATCAATGCCAACAATTATTATGAATGGCTGGAGGTATGCCATGGTGTTCCGATTGTGCTGTGTGGAAAACAATGCTGTCAATGCTGGTGATCAGCTCTGATAGCTGTGCTCTATTTATAGTGAGACAAGTGAAAGAAACAAATATTACAGAGAAAAACACCATTTACACAATCCAAAAAGATAACACTGCTTATTGTTCTATCTGGCTCTGTCTGCCCTCTTTTCTTTACCTGAAATAAGCAGGACATTAAACCCAATTATGCTGCATTCTGCAGAACTGAAAACATGTCTGAGCACCTACTTGAAAGAGCTGAATCAAACAGCTGATGGATTGAAGTTGTAGCTGAGGACCTGGAGGCAGAATGAAGCTTTGTGGCTTCACTGAGAGCCAGATGCTTTCATGTCACTCAGTTTGGCTGCTACTGCTTTGGTTTACATCATTTACCAAATAATAAGTGATCTGATGCTTTCAGCATTCATAGTTTCCTGTTATGTATCTTGTCAAATCAAGAATATATGAATTAGTCAGTGTAAATACCTTTTTATGTCAGTCACTTCTTCCTTTTTATTACATTAGCATCCAGTTAAGCTCTCCTTAAAATAGATATTTATTAGGAAATGGCTGTATCAGCAGGTTTTTAGTGATGTGACCATTTTTTTCTCCTGACCTCTGAGATGTTCTGGACCATGACATGTGAGGATGCAAATGTCCACAACATTCTCTATAGACTTCTTGGGGAGATTTTCCACTGGGAACACTATTAACACCTCTTTAAAAGCAGCTGATGAGGTAATGAAGAACAGAAAATACTCACCTCAGGCAGAATGTCTAGACCAAATTGTTGACACCTTCCCCCAAATGTTTTTCTGGTGTTGATCTGTGAAAACAGCTCTCTGCCCCCTGCACATTAGAGATGTTTACAGTTGGGTGTGTATGTATCTTTGGGCTTGATAAGGGGGGTTCTGGTTCCATTCTGCTGGCCTAATGCCCTCATGTTCATTTGCATTGATATTTATTCAGTGTAAACTCAATAATAGCTTAATTTAATAAACTTGGTAACTATTTATCACTAATCATAACTTTGTTTACAAAAAAAACTGTAGTAAATAATATTGTTTAGTGCATTTTTTCTTGTGTCAGGATTTGCAGTGTTATTTCTAAACTGGAGATTTAAGTCTCGGGGGCCTTAAATCTTTGAATTATTGATGCCAAATAATAGGACCTTCATGTTTTATCTCTCAACAGACAAGATGGCGTAATTAAAATGTAAATGTAAACATAGAGTTATGACAGAAAGAATCTAAACATACATATTAAAAAATATGTATATATTAAAAAAAATATATATTGCTGAAGAAAATTATTATGGCAGACTTCCAAAGATCAAATACCAATCCCTTATTGTTTTTTCTTTTTCTTTTTGTCTGTGTGCTTTTTTATAAAATACACATATCTAAAAATCAAATTAGACATCACTACAAATTCAAATAATTTACTTCTTTGCTTCACCAGTTCTACATAACTTAACACTTTATTTGAATTCTTATCAGATGATTTGTGATAGTGCTAATAAAAAGTTACACATCAGTTGTTTCAAATATTCGTTTTTCACAGATATCACAAGCAAACAACACAGGGCAAGACACCATTTGCAACAATACATTGAGAAAGATTTTTTTTTCTAAGAGTAGCAGATCCCTTAAAAAAGGATAGAGCAAGAGGTAGAAAATGAGATACTTGAATTTGGCAAGATGTTAGCTAAATGCAAGACGTCTAAAACAGCATTAACCTAAAGAAGAACATATTCAGAGCAAGAACTAATATTAATTGAATCAGGCTATGTGTGGCATGGAAGTCTGGATAACATTGTGCAGACATGTGAGCATCTTCATACTTTCCCTTACATGGTTACTAATCACATCATACTGCAGCACAATGCACACCGTGTCTGCTCCAGCATAGCATGAATGGAATGAGATGGCAGAGGGAAAGAGGATAAGCTTTTGGGGCAGGAGACAAACCCAAGTGTAGCTGTTTAGATGGAAGCAAACGTAATAGAGACTTCAGGAACATGAACATGAACCACTGCATGAGCAGGAAATGTGGCCGACAATCGCTAATTGGATTACACTGATTTGCATGTAAGAGGGAGCGTTAATGAAATATTGTGCACAACTCACAAACAAAACAATTAAAATATTGAATGTCTTTGAAATGTCTTTGCTTGAAACCCAGCCGATGAAATGCTTAAGGTCTCATTCAACCTCAAAAAGCCTGTTTTCTATCTACATCTTTTTTACTGGCCTTGCACTAATAGTGTAACTACTGCAGCTCAAACTGGTGTTACAAAAATAATTCACTTCAATATTCAGTATAGTTCATGTTCACGTGGAAACCATTCTTGTCCTGTGTATACATATGCAGACATGCTCTGAACCTATGTTTTAATGGTGTAACATAAAAGGATTTGAATTCACTCTGAGGGAAATGCAAAGCGGGAATAGTAACATCTGTCTGTGTTTGTTGAAATATATCTCTTTTTTTGTCCATCGTTATTTAGATCTGAGGGCAGAGGCTTTTGCACTCAATTATTTCCAACAAGCTGTTCAATTTTTGCAGGATGTGCAACTGCAGTGATCAGCTGGCCTTGTTGTATTTGTGATTGCATGAACACGAAGCCTCATTAGACCTTTAGTGCCCTGGCTTGCCACGGCCACATACAAACACAATGGCCCATCTTATTATATCTGTGTCTTGTCCACCTCGCCACTTAATTGAGAGTTCTGGCAGCCATGGTCAAGCTGTTCATGTTCATAAGTGACCGGGACCTTCTGTGTGTTGCAACATCTGCAGACCAGCTGTCCGTGTCAATGCATGATGCCCTGATCTCTCACTGTATCTGCTTATTTTTCCAGCCTGGAATCTGCCCTTCTTTTTCTCACATTTATTTGCAGCCTTTTATATAACCAGAGTATGAATAGTTTTGCTGGAAATTTCTGAACCTTTTTTGCCAACATTATGTCGTCGTCGTCCCCCCCCCCTTGACCACTGTTCTATGTCCCTTTTGGTTATAATGCTTCTATTTTTAGTCTCTCACTCTTCCACATCAATCCATTCTGGGTCTTCCTGTCTGGGTATATAACCGTCTCTTCGAGTTTACAGATGTGCACACATACTCACACTCATCTGTCTCCTGTATCTTCCTGCCTACAAATCTAAACCTGTTTGGCTACCCACTTGGACAGTCCTTGGAGGATGTTGACTTTAAGTACCATATATTCTGGCATAGAGTGCACCATAGGGACATACTTTTATACAGGAGTGAGAAAGGTCGTTGAGAATGTAACATTTTTTTTCCATGTGAGCCTCGAGTAACGAAACAACAAGGTTGACATGTATGGACAATGTAGGGCAGTGCCATCTTCTATATATGAGATAACATAAATTAACTAAAAACGCCTTTCTTGTTTAGGAATTTACAAGGAAAGTAAATTACTTTGGAAAGAGTTTATAGTATGAATCCATCCAAATGAAATTATTGGGTTATTGAACAGATGTTATCTTTAGATATCAAATCACCTGCTCAGGAGAACATAATACAACCAACCAAGGTCAAGTATGTACTTGATTAATGTGTACATAATTGGTATAAACACCAGAGATGGTAAATTACAGCAAAAACCTCAGATATTCCATCATGTTCAGCTCAACTCAGATCTATTTTGACACACCCCTGCTGGCAGAGCCTTTGGAAACATAACAGATTACCAAGACTACACACAGCAAACAACAGGCGGCATTTGCTACATTGTGATGCTTGAAAGCTTTGCTTTAGTTACTTGGGCTAATGAAGTACATGTTTCTTCGGTGGCATGGATAACATGTAGGCGTGACGACAAGAGCCAACAATGAATAATCTTATCAGGCAAATCTGCAACATGCAGTTTTGAAAGCCTGCGGAAAATATCATTAATAATGATGCAGCTGTGGAGGAAAGCAGTGTTTACATGGAAAAAAAATAATCCTATAAGATATGTCAATAAATGAGGGCTGCACAGTGGTGTGGTGGTTAACACCATCACCTCACAGCAAGAGGGTTCTTGGTTCGAGTCCTGGGGGAGCCAGGACCTTTCTGTGTGAAGTTTTCATGTTCTCCCTGTGTCTGGGTGGGTTCTCTCCAGGTTCTCCAGCTTCCTCCCACAGTCCAAAAACCTGCATGTTAGGTTGATTAGACATTCCAAATTGCCTTTAGGAGTGAGTGTGACTGTGCTTGGTTGTTTGTCCTTGTGTGTCTCTGTGTGGCCCTGTATCTAGAACTGCAAGTATTTTGTTTTGGAAGGTGTTTTATGTTAGACAGTTTTAACTGTTATGGTGATAGCAGAACTATGCCATGTTGCAATGCAATGAGCTATTTAAAAAGGTCCACAAAGACAACTGTGGCTCAACATTGGCTTGAGTAAACAAGTTGCCCCTGCTCATAGTCCCCTTACAGCCAGCTCCAAAGGCTCCAATGCTCTCTATCAGTGGGGGGTTGAACTGACTTCAGGCAACAAGCCTGACAATGATTGCTCTCTTGTATCATGCAAAGTACATACCGTCAATGATTTACAAAAAAACAACTTCAAATTTATATGCATCTGACACAGAAAACGTTGCCCCCTTCCATTTTTGGACCACACAATACTGCAACGTCTCTCTACCATGTTCTCAAATGGCTTTAGTCTGCTGTTGTAGACCACACAGTTCATAATGTTCACATACAGTCGTTTCTGGAAGTTTTCCTAAGTCCTTGGTGTAAATTCCTTGATATAATTGTATGTGTTTTAATGCTGTACTGCCTGTGGCCCAAGATCATGGGCATGCAACATTGATTTTTCACTGTGTCTGTTGTGACAGAATGTGGAAATGCCACAGGCTTTTGTGAATATTTCAATGATATTATGCACAGATTTATGTTGAGGAGTGTTATTCAGATACTTTTCTACATTTTTAAGACCAACAATCATGACATTCTGCTTTTATTTACATTTGTTTACTGCTTTTTGGAATTGGGGATTTTGGTGCAATTCTTTGCACCGTGTGTGGTGTTGGGTTGGTTTCTCTGACCCATTTCCAAGTATCCAGCAAGAGCAAAATACTATGAATTATTCTTTTAGCCTGAGAATCACAGTCCTTGTCTCATTTTCTGTGAAGAGCAAGCTAAAGAACATGGTTTAATTGAGGGCACAGAGTGCATTGTGTGGGTCAATGGGACCCCAGGGTAAAGGCAGTGTGGGAGCTGTAGGTGAGCACATCTAACCATAGTGGTTTAATGTTTAACCTCACTATGTCCTTCGATTTGGACCTGCTATGCTCCTTTACATTTGTAAGAAATTCAAAATACAGATCCCTCCCCTTTTTAAAAGGACTGTTCCTATTTGTCCAAAGCCTGTTGTTTTTTTACCTGTAAGGTAATTAAAAATATCACCCCACAAACTGGTCTAGGGATAAATATGTATATTTGTATCTATATTTGGACAGGACAATCTCAGATAAACTTTGCATTTTCAACACCTGAACATTTCCATTAACTTCAACCTCACATTCAGACATGTGGAGTTAGTCCATTTAAGGTTAGTCAAATCTGCTACGATTTAGCATTGCATGACAGTAACATAGAACATGTTGTCAGAGCTCTCGCAAGGAAAACCCGTTGTCACTCATTTTCAGTCCCCTTCTCCTGTCATTTAGCATAACTTTTCAGGCTTTTTACGTCTATTCCCCTTGTTTAACAATGACCTTCCATGGTGATGTTTCTGATTAATCTTCTGTGAACTGACTAACTGAAGGTCCACATGCATCTCTCAGATCCTGTGTCAGGTCTTTAATGGATTTACTGTACTTTTTTCCTTTCAATGATTGTTTCATCCTCAATCTCTCCAAAAATAAAATCTTGATGAAAAAATCAAGACAGGATCTTTAGACAGTGGTTAGGGAAAAAATGTTGTGCATGTACAGTTAATAGCATTGAATATCCCTCCATCAGTTGATTGAATGTCTGGCCAAAGAATACAGTATTCCTTTTAAATGACCAGCATGAGAACGATACCACAGTTTGACTGAGTTGAGCATAAAAAAATACAAGAGTGCACAAAGGTGTAGCTAAAGCTTAAATCAGTGGCAAAAGGAGCTTACGCAGTCTCTGAGATTTCAGTCGATTGCTCCTCAAACTATGTTTCCACTAAAGAAAAAACAACGTACATCAATCTCATATCCTCTCTTGTGATACAAGGTGTGATAAGAGTAAACCCTCAACATTAAAGCTATAATTGCTCCGTAGGCTTACTTTTTATAAACGTTTCTCCAGTTGTTTTCAATTTTTAACTCCATTGATAGCCGTAGTTGAATCTTTGATTTGAGCACCAAACAAAATATCTAAAGAAGAATTTAGAAAGCCTTTCAGAGAGCTTGGAGAGTGCTTTAACTATCAGTGAAAGCCACTTAAAGGATTAATGTATAAAAGATGTGTATGTGTGAGAGAGCTGCGCCACTAAATCTCCCATCAGAGATGAAGGCTTGATGTGCCATAGACCTGGGCACAGTGAGGTGTCATATGGCTAAGCTCGAGGCACAGTGATTTCAATCAGCTTGTTAGTGTGTCCTGATACTGACACAACTCTCGACTGATGCTGATGTTATCCAGCAGAAGTGAGCTTATTTGCACTTAAGCTGATACATTATCAAACACAGCAAATAGTGATAGAGATAGTGCTCTCCTGTGGACCCTCTGGTGTGCACACTTAACTGCCTGTCATCCCGCTTTCAGCACTCCCCACGATTAATGAGTCATTAAGATGGGGCATATCAACTTGTGTCTGCAACCCTTACTGAATGTACTTGCACTCCTAGCCCTCCATTACACAGCACCTGCTATACTCAGTCTTTGCTGGCTGGGCAGTCCAGAGTCCACCAAAACCTGTCTGCCGCAGATGTCCCAAACAATTACCAACATAGAATAGGTTGTTAGAAAAACACACCACTCCCCCTGGCATGGCCCCAAATTAACATCAGCTATGGGCAGTGTGAAGAGAAAGGTCTATCCATCTCACTTTCTTCTCTCTGATAATGGCATCCAGTGTCTGGTGGTAATAGCTTCTCTATGCCATGCTGAGTGCAGTCACATATTAATGAGGGCTGCCATTTGCATGCGCAAGCAGCTTTTGAGGGTCTATCAAAGCAGATTTCTCCATGTGTAATGAACGTGACCCACCAATGACTTGGTTTTGTAAATAAGCCATTATCCATCAGAGGCATAATTACATAGTTAATGTCACTGTGTTACGGGGCCTCGCTGGCCCTGTGTTGACATGTACCTGACTGGAACTGATTAACTTATCATATATTTTCAGAGGGGGGCAAATGCTGGTCCACGGAAACTGCATGAAGATATTAAATACAGTCACCTTTTTGGAAGGTGGGAATTTATCGATCAGGTTGCTATCGCTCCTTTTTTTTGCATTGAGGTGTGCTGCTAAGCAAGAGTAGTGAAAAACATGTAGTCTTACATAAAATATAAAATTACATAAACTTTTGTGCCATTTCAAGTTGGAACCCAGACTGGGCCCATCTGTGCAGAATACTCTCACTTTCTCCAACCTTTTCAAATCAGTACTGTAATTATCTTATTGGTTTTCTTACTGAGAAGGATTTCATTGCTTTGCAGAAAGTGTGCAGTTGACGACCGTAGCAAAACCTTCAAATCACATCACAGTTCAGTTTGTATTAGAAACATCAAACGTTGTTGAGAACATTAATCCAAATCTGTTTTTCTCTTCTTCATCTGGGTAAAGAGGGTTGTGGCTAAGTGCTGTTGCTAATTAACACAGGAACAAACATTTAAATTGGAGAGGTTTGCAGGTCTGTCATTTCTCTGTTTATTATGCAAATTGAATCCAATATCAAATTAAGTCTCTACAGCATTTGTGCTTTTTTTAATGCCACAAAAATGATTCTGTAATGCGTATGAGTATATTTTTCACAGATTTTAAACTCATATTAAAAAAGAAAACAACTGCTGAACATGACATGAGCGACCCCCGCTATCAAGGCATTCATCAGTGTCCCCTTCAAAAGTAAAGAATTGTGCCTGCAAAGAGCCCAGAGGTGTGGAATTCATCTAAACCAAAGACTGCATCCGAGCAGTTGAATGTGTTTGTGGTTAAAGACATGCACTGATTAAAGAAATCATTGCACTGCATTGAAAGACAGTACAACTTCCCACATGAAGAAGTAATGACATGAAGATAAAACTTGTGTTTTTTATTTTTTTTTTAAATGGTTCATTTAAATAAGATTTGTGTAAAATGTATCCAACCTATCTTCCTCCAAAGAGGGCCCTTTATATCCACAAGCGATGTCACTTGACGGCTCTGTGTTGACATAATCCAACACCAACGCCATCCAGCTTAATTTTTAATTTAGGTTTTTTAACTCTAAAGCATGTTATCCCTTTTGCTATCCAGTATCAGCCATTAAGACGATTTTCTGAGGCACGCCCTTTTTTACACAAGTTAAGGGCTCAGAGCGTTACCGCACATCAAGATGCTTTTCTAGATCCTATTACAGGCTTGTGGCTTCACAACTAAAACCTTTGGTGGATTAACCTGAGAGAGGCCTGGATAACTGAGGAGGAAGGAGCCAGCAACTGCAGCATGTCTGCATGTGCTTGAGGGGAGCAGTGGATAAATGAATGAGTCATCATGTTGTCAGGTAAGTGTCAAAGTGAAAGATCACAGCAGGCGGAGAGAGGCCTGACTGCGTATGTTGATGTTGTGGTAATCACCATGCTATCACATCCCGTGAGTTTAAGGGTGTATTCCCTAATTAGATGTTCTCAGCTTCCACTGTTGGTATATTTCAACTGTGTCTGATTTGAACATGGTCTAATCACACCATTAACATTGAGAGTATATGTTTGTTTAAACAGGTTGTCCGATTTAGGCAGGGATAATATTAGTGGGAGTTGGCTAAGCAAAGCGTCAGCCTAATTTTCCTTCGGAAGTCTAATTCTCTCATTTTAGTACTTTTTTCTTCACCCTTTTTGACATGCTGTTAGTTGGTTGTATGAGGTTATACTGCAATTAATGATCTGACAATCACTTCTTTGTAATTTGATTCGCTAAGTCACAACTTCCATTTCTGCTCATCAGAGGTAACTTGCAATCAAATGGTCTACTTAGACTTTTGTTTTCATGATCAATCCGCTGAATATTCTTAGAACATTTCCAATTTTCCGAAACATTTTCTCAATGGTTACAGGGCAGTCGTGCAAATCATTGCAATGAAGGAATAGTAGTCGCTTATCTTCTAGGATAGTTTTGGAATAGGGCTGTGATTATTGGTAACAGAGTGTTTTAAAGGCAGTTAATAATGTAACCACACAGTTTATTTACCACTAATTTGATATTATGAACAGTGAAATCAACATGATTGTCCTTAACATAAATGTGCTTGTTCATTGTGCAGATGGTGGCCTGCAAATCCTTTGATGAGCAAGAAAAAAACAACATCTCTGTATGAAAGGAAAGCAAAAAAGAGGAAATGGCTTACAAGCAAAAAAAAATAGAAATAGAGATTACGGGTCAGAATTCACTATCGCAGCCAGCAATTAAAAGCATGAGAATTCAAAGCATGAAGCCTGATATTGTCTGCAGCAAATGAAGTGAGGAAAGGAGTGCACAGGCACTGCCTTTGTGGTATAAACAAAGTGATAATACCCTGCTTGTGCTTCACCTGCATTTAATGTCTGTGCAGGCGGGCAGACATGCTAATGAGACGAGTATGTGAGGAGTATGAACAATTGTTCAGCCAAGCCCCTCATCCCTGGGCAGGGCCATGCTTTGGAGTGGTGTTACACTTCCTTTTTTATATTTGCAAAAGCAGTTCTTCTGCCAGAATGCACAGAGCATTCGGAAGTGGTGAGTAATTAAATGCAAAATGGGATTATTGCAATGCACTCCAGCAACATTGTACAGGTTTGCTGAAGCTCCAAATACAGAAAACTGGTTGTGCTGTGGCATAGATTGCACAAGCTTAAGAAGTAAATCGTTTTTGTTTTTTGTTTTTTGCAAAAAAATTACCTGCTTGTCCTTTTTGTTGTTTTTTGAAAAGCTGTCCTCATTTGTCCTGACAGTGAAAATTGCAAAAACTGAGGTGTACTTTTATATGTAGGCTGACTGACAGCAAGATACTGCATGTGCTGCAGATATACAAAGAATCAGGGAGAAAAGTGACATTGTCCTTCTTTCCAGCCGGTATAACATTCATCCTTAATAACCTTCAAATTGTGGGCATGAGGACATGAGTAGCACTAAATTAGCATGACATTCATTTAATAGAAACCTTTTTTTTCCCACCACATCAAAGCCACACCGTGTTCTTGATACTGTGTATCAGATGCCATCGCTAGGAGAAGCTTTTTATGAATCTTTCTTATTGGGACGACCAGAGCTGACCAGAAATTGCACACTTCCAAGCTGTAAAGTCTAATCTTTAAGAGCTAGAATGGAATATTTATGATGGATTTATCAAATAATAAAAGTAGCGTTCCACCTGATTTGCCTTTGGTGTTTTTTTTTTATTTAATGACTTCTGGAGTGTTATCTAAATTGCGCTCTTTAGCCCATGAAAACCCCAATCCTTTGGTCATTGCTGTGCATGGGGCCAGTGTTTGCACTAACCAGAAAGGGTCAGCAGTCATTGCTCTCCATACTGTTGAAGCTTAACTGTGCATTACATTCCTGCTGTGTTTTCTGTCACTCTTCTTCTGTTCCCCTGTCAGGTAGTTGGGCATGAGAATATTGCCTTGGCCTGCCTGGGCTCCCTTTTGTATCTCAGGCCTATAGATGCAATTTAAGCATGGCTCCTGCATTGTAGCAGCTTGACTGGGCAGAACGCATCTTCAATGTCAACAGGAGGTACATTCTCAAGCAGGTCAAAACATGAAAGTAATAATGAATGGATGCAGAAGAAAAGTGACTTTTTCACTTCCAGTTTTGTGAAGTGATGTAAGGGAAGAGGTTTGAAGTCATCCAAGCATATAATCAGTAATCAAAATCTATGCTGGCTTTAATAGCCTTTTGCCTGCTGGTAGATTGAATTTGAATGTGTCATAATGACTGCGTTTGGAAAGTCTTTCACAGTGTCTAATCACCTTGGATAATTAAGACTACAGTCTTGAAATGTACATTTGTCTGGTTGAAGGCGACAGATTAGACATAAACGGTCTTTGGAGATTCCAAACTGTTGCTTTACCTGTAGATGCTTTCTTAATGGATCAATCAAACATTTGCACCACTTTCTCAAAGTTTTGAGCCAATGTTTCTAACATTGAATAAGAGTGGATCAAAACTTTTTTTTGTGTTTACTTGTTTTTTTTTCACAACAAAATTTGAAGACCACTTCTAAAAGAGTGAAACAACAACCATATTTTCTTTGAACATTTGTGGAGATGGGACTGTAAAAAAGTTGTAAGTTATTTTCCTGCTTTTTAGCATTTACCTCATGCATCTTCTCTGACTCACCTCTGGTGAAAACGTATTGGTTGTTTCGACCTTGTTACCTGCCAGTTAATAAATCCCAAAGCTGTTGATGTAAGTTATTTTTGCAGAAAAACTTACAATTATACAAGAATGTCAATCTCAGACAACAGAAATGGGGGAAAAAATCAGGTTCCCTCCAAACTCTTTCTAAACAATGCAAAAGTTCAAAAATAGGCAAGGACTTGTTCTTTCTGGTAGTGCCTCTAATTATTTAGTCACTGGCTGAGATCCTGAGAGCTTGTTGACATACAGAAAATGCACATTTAGCACAGAAGTACTTTGCTTGCCTTTTTGTGAATGATTTCTCTGACATCCCATGTGACCAATGCCCTGCACCATGACTACTATTAAGGTTTTCAGTAGAAGTGCCTTTTGACAATGGCTTTCAAATGTGCTGTCTCTGCTCTCTGTTGTTTATTTTCTGATTTTGAAAGATTTCTAAAGTTAGCTGGTCCTCTGCAGAACATGATCAAAACAAAAACGAGTATGAGGAACAGTGGTTTGTTTTTCTGCATTTCTAAACAAAGTAGAGGCTATAGAATTACACATTAACATTAGGTTTGCTATTTTTAAGGGAACTAAAATCAGATACAGATTCCTGACAAAATGTCGGTATGTGACGTTAGTTCCTCCAGCAGCTTTTGACAAATTAATAAGTAGGACTATAATTCAATGTCAGAAACCATCAAAAGTACCTTCCCTACCTAAAATCTTAGAAAGGACAGTTATATTTATATAATCTTGTCTCCAAGGAAAAGAGATAAATAAAAGAGAGCTTTGAATTTGGATTGATGACGATCTGGATTTTTTCCATCCTGCTTAGCTGTTTGGTTCACATAAATAAATTGTTTTGTCCTCCGGCCCCCACCAGCTGATGCTCACAAGTTATGCAACAGTTGTGTGATCATCTACCAAAATAAATGACACCTTTCCTCCAACGAGTTGCATAGATAAGCAGAAATAAACAGAAATTAAAAGTCGCCGTGTTCTTGGCAGTCACATTTGCCCTGTGCAGCCTTGCAACAGCCTTGCAGCATCTTACATGTGAGGATTGATGACATGTGGACCTTGAATGTTGTTCATATGAAGTGTGAAAGACATGACCCTGGATTAATTAATCTGTCAATGTCTGGCACCCTTTTTATTTAATGAACATGCAAATAATTAAGAACTGGCACCTGAACAATCTAATCATAAAAAATATTAGGTTTGGTATGTAAAGCTTACTTTTCTCCTAATGACTCTGGGGGTAAATCACAGTGGTGCTAAAGGGGTGAAAGGCAGAGGCAATAAACTGCTGTTACACATGTCTGCAGTTCCTTTTGATCCATATTTTTTCCACAAAGTCTAGGTTAACAATGATCTAAGATAATAAATGCCAGCTGTGAAAAAACACGTCCAGTGTTGGAGGGTACAATGAAACAAAGAGACAAATAAGATAAAGCATGATAAATGTCCATATCAGGAAAAAACTGCATCTTATAGGACAGCGTCTTGTGCCGTCAGATAAGAAAAAATTTGAATTTGAACATAATTTATTCATGACTTGATTTAATTAAATTAAAATAGTTTTAAAAATGTAGTCTCTTTGGCATGTCTCTTACGTATACAAATGTTTTTGACTTAACTGGCCGCTTAACTTAAGATCTGATGCAGCCCTTGAGGGAAACAAAGACTTTGAGAGAAGTGGAAAAGATTTGATGAAGAACTTTAGGTCCCATGTACCAAGGTCAGTCTAAAGCCGAATGCGTGGTACTTTCAGGAAGGCAATACGCCGCTGCTCCTTCCAATAAATGCTTGAATTAAAAACCCATTCAGGCAGCCACAATTGCATCCTCCCATGCTATCAGCTGCTTGATGTGATGAGCGACCCTGCGGTTCTCACCCGTGTCACGGAGACCATCGATCCAGCCGACGGTTTCAGTGGTCAGAAGAGACAAGGCTGCGTTTTGTGTTCTAATGTTGTTGTGTTTATTGTCACTGCAACCCTCAGAGGAGAGCTTTAATGAGCGATGAGGACAATAAAGGCCTGACACAGACACGAAATAAACGCACACAAGCGTTGGCTGCTGGGAGCTGGTGATCATACTGTGTGAGTCACCAGAGAGAACAGAGGCTTTGCAGGCAGTGTGTAATGAAGCCGTGGCAGAGAGCAAAACTTGATTTCTGCTATGGGTTCATTACCTAAAGTTAGGAGACAGACTAATTATAAGTCACAAGGGTCCACAAACCAGCGGCCCATTGGACTCAGCTTTTTGGATTTGGGGATAGAGGTTAAGCTGGATGACAGGCAAAGTTCAGAGTACAGAAAAGTGTTTTATCTGTATTTTCAGTTTGGAGTCCACTGGAAGAAAGACATGTAGCATGTCATGGTTAAAGAAAATGTAGGTTTTAAGTCAATTAATCTAAAAATACAAAAAATTTCAGATATTCATCAGTGTTATCTCTAACAATTTGACTAAAATACATGGTTTAAAAGAGTGTTTTAAAAGCATAGCCCATGTGATCTGTGGATAAGATCCTCGTTATTTCATCTTGCTTGCTCTTATTCCAGAGCACATTGGCCTGTCTCCCAGTGCACTCTTCGTCACCTTTGTTTTCCCACACTGCCAAAAGCACTTCAGTCTTAATTTAGAGACTGTTCTCCGGCAGAATGTACAACTGTAAATCGGCTCCCATTTTGACTCTGGGGATTTTTTCCGTCCCCCCTTCTTTCTTCAGCTTAAACACCCATCATAGAATGTTGGCATAAATCAAAATGGGAATTTGTAGGATGCAAACATAATTATTCTGAGGCTAAAACATTATTTCTGTGTGTGACCAGTTCACTCTAAATTTCTGTCTGCGTTAGTTACTGTACGTTTGAACATGCTGCTATGGAACCTAATTATTTCCCAGAGAGGAAATGAACATGGTTAATGGTAAAATGAATTAATCTTAACATGTTTAAAGTCACAAGAAGTCGCTGCCATGACCACCAGAGAAGATGTACTCTTAAATTAGGTAAATTAGAAAAATTTGGTCTGTCTGTAAATACTCAATAGTCTCTTGTTGCTCTCTAGGACAGTCTCTAAAACAGCAAAATATTCACCAATGTATGTTGGAAACTCCCTCTGCTATTAAATTCTATACATAGAGAAAACACCAAAGGGCATTCTAATGTGTAGCAGCATCATGAAATATGTGATGCAGTGATAAGTAACTCCAGGGAATATTGCCCAACTTTATGACATAACTTGTGTAGTAAATTAAATGGTGGGTTTAGATGTTGGGTAAATGAGTAACACTACTCTGATGATCATCGTGTTCAATTGCATATGGCTGTATGCTGTGCTCGCAGCCTGGTTACAGCCGAAGCTTATGTAATATACATTCTGGATGCATTCAGCCTTGCAGTGTTGTAAAAGCAGCCCAGTACTAAACCGAGAGACAGATGCACAGAAGCTGCAGTAATTCTAGAGGAAACAGGTGTTTAATGCTCGCAATTAAAATTGGGAAGCCGCGATGATTGTGAACATTTCACAATCATGGATGTAAATAGAAAAGTATTAGGTCTGATTTGTAATCAGCCATTTGTTAAACACTTACATCACAAAACAAAATGCAGATACGGGTGTTTGGCATTGTTTTTTATCAAATTAAGAATGTCTGAACATTAAATGCCCCATGTTTTTGGCTTTGGTTTGTTCTTTTCAAAGACTTAACAAGGCTTTTATATCAGCTGTGTGTCTATCTATTACAAAGTCATCTCACTGGCCAAATGGAGACATTTCTGATGTGGAAGTTGTCAAGATCAATTTATCCATCAGATAGATTGGTCTACTTGCAACATATTTGACACGCTTTAAAGGGGCACTGAAAAGGAACGATGAGCTAAAATAAATAGGGTCAAGTTGTTCAGACCAGAGAAGCACTTTTATTTGATGAATATGTGCTGAGTAAAATCAATCAGAAGAGAAAATGCTACAAATTATTCATACTGTCATTATAAATTCCACGATAACAAATATAGACATATGTACACACCACAGCAAAGTTGGAACAGATAAAGGATAAAGGAGGATAAAACATGTTGAAATCCTGATTTTACAGGGAAATTTCATGTTTAAAAACAAATTTGGTCTTGATAATATTTTCTACTCCCCAAATGTTCTTGTTCTCACGGAGCAACATTTGAAAATAAATGAATATTTTCTACGTCTGTGTGGAAAAAAAAACAATGAAAAGCAATGAGTCTTGTTTTTTCACTCGTCAAAAATGACAGTCTCATTTCATTTTTGTGACAGCAAGTCTTAAAGAATTCAACGTGACAGGTCTTCTCATCATCACAGCCACCAATGCACATTTACTCTGACGTTTCTGTGGTGTCTTAGTGTAAGTCAGCACTGACTTCTCTGCAAAGCCAGGAGGATAATATTAACATTACTCCTTTTTGAATAAATCTCAGTTTTAACTATTTAACTACTCAACATTCAATTTGAGTTGCCTTCTTTCATTAAAGTTTCAGCACCATTTTGTTCTTGGCTGTCTCAGGGTGCCTTAATGTATGTTTTAGCACAAAATGGCACTACTGGAAACAGGATTAGGGAACTGATTCTCAGCAGTGCTGCCTGCCAGATGAAGACCGAACTGCTGGGCAAAATATATATTTTTTTCTGTTACCGTCTATGCTGCAAGGGCTTCCCCTGAAGGCCGTTGGTTTCTCAGTATAAGATAACCGGAGGAGAGCACAGTTTGTTTGGGCTTTTCAATTATTTTCTAGATATATTGAACTCTTTTTGGTGATAAGTTTGGACATGTAACTCTTTGTAAAGCAAACTAAAGAATAACTTCTGATTTGTCTACTGTGACAAACTCGTAAAAATAAAGAATGGCGGAGGTTCTTTGCAGAGCCAGGGCCTCATTTCAAATGTCTTTTTTTTTATTCCACTTCAGCAAATCTTCCGTTTGAAATAGACTGAGATAAAATAGACTTCTGACTCTACTCAATGCATTAACAAAGTTGAGCTTGAATGTTTGCTGACTATCTATAGGCCACAGTAAGTTGTTTTCAGGGGAGGTGAATAGCAACTGAAGTCTGAATATCATTATCAACAGGGTGTTTATCTATGAAAACCCTTTTGTTGCCTAAATTTGTGTATAATCTCTTGAATAATCCTTCCCTGGCTTAGGCTCATACTGAAACTACGCCCCCGCATGAGCTGTGTGAGTCTATGCTCATGTTATTAAATGTTCATGAGGAGTTGTGCATTCCAGTTTCAGGGATAAATAGTATTGAAAGCAAGAGAAAGGAATAATGAATTACTTCTTTTCCTTTTTTTTCTCCTTTTTTTTAGTTATAGCTGACTGAAGAGATCAGAGCAGAGCTCACTAACATTTCTATAATGCACTAGTGAGTCACAGAGTTTTTTTAACTGAACAGTCGAGCAGTTTGTCATCTCTACACAAGCCTGATCGCAAACAATTAGGGCATTAGCAGACCTGAAACAGTGGTTGAGCAAAGTGGGTGTCATCTTTGCCAGCCCACCAAAATAAGCATTCTAATGCAGGGTGTGAGGAGTCATGCACACTGCTAAACACATTAACTATTTGTCTGAGCAAAGAGTGCCACGCACATCTGCAATCCGGCCCCCTGTAATAACTTTCTAATTAAAAAGTGGTATGCATAATTAGAGCTCAAAATTCATGATCCAATAAAGTCAGAGCATCAAGCATGATATTATCTTCCTCTAAAGTGAAAGGGCAAAGGACACATATATTATCTGTGGCAGAGTAATAATGATGATGAGAACAGGGTAGCATTTTAACACTGCATATGAGAGTGCATTAATGGAAAAAATTCTGTACGATAACAAGCCCCTTCACCGGAAGATTTTTGGCTGTTTTAATCTTATAATACATCAATGAAAAAAAGTTTAATAGAATAGTGTCCAAAGCAACTCAATAAGCCAGACAAATTCAAATGGGAAACATTTGAATGCAGTAATCCACATGACACATAGACAGGGTTTTTCTGTTTCTGTAACCAAGGATGATCATTGTTGCTGACTTTTAAAGAAAATCCAATCAACTTTCCCATTTTTTCCAATTGGGCAAACATGAAAAATTCCACCTGAATTGTTCATTGTAAAGGATTTTGTTCCTGATATGTAATCTTCCTGAAATTGCTTTATTTTAGGCTATATTTCCCTCTAGCTTAAACATCTTGGGATGTGAGGCACTTGATTGCCTGGCTGTAACCAATGGTGGTGGTGTGTGACATTCTTTCCAGCCTTAATTATAGCCCCACTGGTATCAAGATTAACCCATTTTAAGGAAAGCGCATGTGTCAGTTGTGTTGGATTGACTGTGAGATTACACTGATCTCTCGTCTGCCTTGATTTTTACACCACACTGGGCAGCTGTAGCTCAGAGGGAAGAGAAGTCACCTGTCAGTGAGAGTGTTGCTTTCTCGGGTCACATGATGAAGGGTCCTAAGGCCAGACACTTAACCCTCAATTACCTACTGGTGCATTCTCCAGCATCCTCTGAGGTCCCCCTTGGATTAAAGAGACTGCTAAAAAGCACTGATACCATTTGATTTAGTTATATTAACTGCAGGATGAACTGCAGGATTTTAAATTTTAACTAAATATGGATAAAGTCACTTTTTGATTTAGGCAAGCAGTGTCTAAATAGCCCTAAATTTTGCATGGGTAATTGGATGTGAATAACAAAAAGACTCCAAGCCAGTAAACACCCAAAATACCCTCTAAAAAGCCAGAGGATAGCATTATGCAGCAGGCTTTTTGATCAATGGGAAAACCTTTTTTTTTTTTTTTTTTTTTTTGAAATTTACAGTTCAACATATTGGAAAATTGAAAGAAGTGCAGGATCCAATTTTTTAAATAAAGGTTTGACAAAAACACTGCTTTTGTTGTGCTGCAGTATCCTGGAATAAAAAGTACATTTACGTTTAAATCATCCTGTTGATCCTGTCATTCTGTCTGTGTAAATGAAAATACTTTGTTTGATTAGCTGATTGATGGCAGAACTTATAATAACTATTTTGTGTATCATAACTTGATCTCTGATGATCGATATATGAAGACTTTGTTTCTAAGGACACAAAAGTACATTTGACTCAGGCTTGTTATACATCAGTACATTAATTGACATTCACTTCTCCTTTACTGCAGACAAAGCACTCACATCGCCTCTCCTTCACTTTCTGTAAAGCTTTTATTATAATAATGTAAACAACATTATGTAAATTAAATGTGCAGACAGGGAAAGCTGGAAATGGCTGCCTGAACTGGAGACATGTTTCTCTAAACCAAGCACATTTCTTTCTTTATTTCTTCCTGCTCGTAGAGTTGATGTGCAATGTTGTTTTTAACATTTCTCCTTAAATATGTACAAAACAATTGTGTTAAATGGCTCCGATTTATGTGCACAGCCTAACAATTTAATTTAAAAGCAGCTCCCAAAAGATAATAACAAGAAGGCGAATTTTTATTGAGACTCATTCAACCATTAAACTTAGTTGATGAGAGACAGTCGTCACAATCCGTAGGCAGCATTGTAAGTGTAATAGTTTTTAAATTTATTTTCCATCCAACTGTGAAAAATCTACCCACATTTTCGCCATACCCCATTCTCACATAGTCTGACAAGGATGACCATGCTGAAAAACAAAGTCAACGTTCACTAGTTTTCTTTCTGTCCTGTTCTGGCATCTCTATTTCGACGTTAAACTTTTTTTTTTTCCTTTCTGTAACATCGCTCCACTCTTACTCAGACAGCTGTCTCCTTCACTCCGTTTACACTGTTGTCTTACTGAAAAAAAAATCCCCTCCCACAGGGTTTTAGAGTGAGACCTCTTCATCAGAACGATGTGTCAGTGTAGGAGATGTTCTGAAACGCTTTGTGATCCAACAGAGGGCTTTAAAAGCAGCATGATAAATGTCAAATGAAGTTTAGCCCGATATTTAAACATTTACATAAATACGGGTCCTTTTGAGGAAGATAAAGGTCCCAGTAATGATCATGAAGAAACCCTGTGAAGTCAAGACATTAGGATGGGGTCCATGTTTTTCTTGTTACTTTTTATATTTTTCCACACTAGATTGTGTCATTTCAAGGAAACACACTCCTCAAAGTAGGTTTCAACCTTAAAGGTCAGCTTACATTCTTTAAACTCAAATATTCACTAATCATCTAAATTAAATCAGCTGTTGGCATCTAAGACACTGTATCAGCTTGACAATCTGTTTACATTCATTTCAGTCGTCCTCTGAATAAGAAAAATGCCCTTGACTGTATTGAATTTTGGTTATTTTGTCTTGTGGTACTTGTTAGATCATTCTTCTGACATCAGGTTTACCAGATGAAGTGAAATATAATTCCATATCTCAGCTAATTTTGAGCTGAGAAACAGACTGATCATGTTGAGGTGCGATCAGACATAGTCTTTGATTCTCTTTTTAAAAGGGGATACATGAAGCCTGGGGCCGGTGGCCTTGTTATTTTAACATAGCTAAACCAGCGCTGCTGATAAGAGTGTGAAAAATCATTTTGAAAACCAGCATCAGGCATTTTTCTCCTTTTACATGAAAAAACAGCATAGGATTCTCTTTGTCAGCATGGCGCCTCTAAAATAAAATATGCTCCCAAATCACACAAGACTCATGAAGAGACTATTTTGAATATCTGATCTCCAACAATCAAAGCTGTTACAGCTTCAAATACAACTTGAATGCATTTCTCCTAGATGTCATATTTCAAATGCTCAATCTCCTCTCACTCTGTGGCCTCTTGTCCACCTTTCATCTGCTTGTTGGAGCTGGAGAGCTGACTGAGTTAAAATCATCTTCTCATTGGAGTATAATGGGAAACCCATTTGAGTACTGCCAAAGTTGGGGTACATTGCAGGCTGTGCCTTTTGTAACTGAGAGTGAAACATACATGTGCTGTTCTTTCATCTTTTCAGCTGAGCTCCTTTCAGCTGAGCTCCAAGACTGTGCGGGAACCCCACGACAATTTGCCAGTTAAAGGAGTTAAAATGATGCAAGCAGCTGTGCAGACAACCGGTTGTGTTGCTGCCACAGGTGAACATGGGCATGGCGTCTTTCAGCTTTGGTGCCCCTTGACCCACTTTGGCAACAAGAGCTAATGCTTCTTTGACACTTTATACAGTACGAAAACATTTTTCAAGTCTGAAGACGTGAATATGCAGCCACTGTGGCACATTTCCCCCCTCTCTGTTTCGTTTTATCTATTTTACTCAGGATTTACAGCTGTTTTTACCACCTCTAAGGAGCAGGCAGTAGAACCACTTACATGGGTTTAGGAAACAATGACACCCAGGTTTGCACTGATTTGAAGTGCACTGATTCTTAGTGGAACACTTTTTAATGTCTTAACTGCATGATAAACTTACATTAAAGATATCCTTCTGCATTTTTTACACTGCATATTAAACTGATATTAATTATATTAATGATGGTAAATATTGATACCGTTAAGGTGACAAACACCTTTCATATGGAAATCAGTGGACTACACAAGGCAGTTTAAAGTGATGAAGGCTACATTGACCTGTGATTTTTCTCCAGTGTGGGTGTGAGAAAAAGGATGGGAATGGTTCAGTTTATTTGACTGAGTGATGCAAGTTATGAGCACTTTCTTTTTCTTCCAAATTAAAGCAGAATAGGATAATTTGTCGATTTAGTCATCTGACTCACACAACTTCTACTAAGCCTGTTCTAACAGAGTAGTATCCAGGGTGGATTTTCTTTTGTAACCACTGAGAGGGCAATTTTATCCAGAGTGAATTACAATAAGAGAGCAGGTAGGGTTACATCGTCTTGCTCACACTGATGAGTGACTAGTTATCACTCTGCTACAACAGAGATTAAACTTGTGACCTTTTCAGCACTTTGAGGTCTCTCTTGAAACTTAAACACCTGCAGAGTGATGGATAAAGCAGCGGAGCTTATAGCTAAACCCGAGAATCGCCCTTTTTATACAATTCCTGTCTTTAACTTATCTGGGTCTCATCCAACCTGTTGAGGAGAAAGTTACTACTTTATAATTCATTACTGTGTTGGGAAATAATACCGCCACCACCGCCATCGCATGCTTTCACACCATTTGTGCAATGTAACCAACCAGAAAATCCACCAGCCATGACTTATTCATTGCATAAATAAATATTTCCAGGCAGCTGCATTTACAAATACTTTTCAAATGCTTCCTGTAGAAGTGTTCCCGCATGACCTCACTGCTCACTTAATTAGTATTCTTAGCACCAAATGTTACTTAGTTAGCTCAAAATTTGGACTCTACAATTAACCAATGACTGTGTGCCATAGATATAACTATTTCTGTCAAGAAAAATAAAAAAACCCTCTCTCTGCCAGGGGTGCAATTTAATATTTACCCACTTAACAGCAATAACAGGTGATTTCATATATTAAAAAAAATCTTTTTAAAAAGAATGAAACATCCACATTCCTTCTTCATATAAAAAAAGAGATGTAATTGCATACTCCACATGCACGTCCCAAATGCCAGGAGGGCTGATCCTTGTAACGCTGAGTGCTGCAGCAGAGACAGAGCGCGGAGAGGCTTGTTGGCCCTGGCTCCCCAGAGGAAGCCCTGTTCAACAGCAGCTGGATGGATGCTCTTGCTTTAGTTCTCAGGCGTTTCCACAGAAAACAGCAACATTTTAGCTCTCGACCTGCCATCTGTACCTATTTCTCCATCTTCAATAAAAATAAAGACTTAGAATATGTTTCTGTCGTCATGAGGTTGAAACGTGTGTGGCACTATTTGTTAGCTTGGATACTGACAAGCTCCATAGGTGAACTTTTGATATGCAATGTGCTGGAAGGAATGCTAAATGAGTGTTTGCAATTCTATGTTGTCATAAAAATGCAACACAAGTACTTGCATAACATAACACCTACTGAGCAATGCCTACTGTGTAAATATAATGATTTGGCAAATGGTTTCTCTCCAGACTAATGACATTGTTGAACAAATACTTTACGGTACACTTTGTTTAAGTTCCTTCACTACCTGATATCTGAACCACCAAGGGATAATGAATGTTAAAAGTACTCACTTTCCAATAAAGATGCCATGAGATCACTGTTCAAACAGTGTGTCCTTTTCTGAAAGATTAAATTCGACTCTCTAAACGGTTCTGAGGCAAGTCGACCAAGATTAGAACTTCTGAAGCCACAAAGAAACAAGTGAGGAACTGAGCATGTCCTGTTATGAAGAATAATGCAAACATGATGATGATCTGGGAATGGGCAAATGAGGCATTGGCCCACTAAATATAAGCAATAAGGTACACATCTTTGAAAATTACAAACACATGTGGGTGCATTTATGCACTAAAACGTTTTCTTCAGCTTGCTCCGTCATGCAACAGCAGGGCTTTTTTTTATCTTTACAACTTGCTTTATGCATTTTTATTAGTAGTATTAATTTCCAATGGCTAAGTCATGAAATCAGTCAAGTCTAATGTCAATGTGGTGACCGAACCAACAAGAATAACGCATTTTCAATTTTATCTAAATTTCTAAAGTATTTTTAAATTAGTTACTCGCCTTATTGTGACCTCCTTGATCATTGAGAACAAACATATCTCTGGACAGTCAAGCATGAGTAATTTAGCTAATGTTGGTTCAACACTAATGAAGGCATTCCAAATGTGTTAATGAAGTTGCTTTATAATTGTTCATACTTAGGAACAGTTAATCACTTTATACCACTTCCCCTCGTTTTTGCAGAAATACACCTTACAACAAAATATTATATCTTCATTCCTGCTTTTATGATTTAGAATTGTTCACCAACATAAAGAACTAACATGGAAGTGGTGTATTACAAAATAAACAGATGGCTGTCAGGTTACAATTCTGAATTTAGAACCCAGTGTGCTGCATCTTACAGCCAAAATCTAAAAATCAATCCTGTCCAGTTCAACGTTATAATGAAAGGTGCAATGGTCACTTTATAGCTTAACTAGAAATCCCAATGTTTATTTAATCAACTGCCTCTGCTTGCTGAACTAACAGGGTCAGCTTTAAAATGCAGCCTTGGTCAGTTACAGAAAACAAAGGCTAGACTTTGAATGATGGAATTAACCCAGTAAGAAACGAGTTACATTTACCTGTAGGCACTGACAGTATAAACTATTCCATTGTTATCATATTAGCACTTCACATCAAAAATGAATGGAAGTGACATCTGTAATGAAAGAGTGGAGTTAGAATCTAACCAAGAACATTTCATTAAGCCTTAAAAAATGGACGGCACCACCAGCATCCAAACTGGCTGGTTAGAAAGTCTGATGACTTGACTTTGACATTTAACAATGATTTCTGCAATTTCTATTCTCCAGAGAACACATTTCGACCTTTAAACACTCAATTGAACCTGCGAAAAAAAAAAAAGATAAGATCAGTCGTGTGAGCAAGACAATGTAATGTGACGGCTGTCGAGGAAGAGGCAGATCATTACTTCCTCGTGGTGTGCCAGAGAGATTTGTCCACGGCTTGGTGTCCCCTTGTCAGAAAGGCAATATCACTGAACAGATGACACCACATTATATCAGCACATAGGAGGAATTCATTAACATGATCTTATTGTCATCTGAACTCAGAAAGCAGGAAAAGAGAAGAACATTATGATCATCCCAGATCAGTAACTGGCTGACAGAGTACCCTTTAAATGGCTGTGAATCCTTCTATCTCTACTGTCATTTCATAAATGGCATCATTTGTCCAACGTGCCATGTATGACAGATATGGCATGGTGCACTGGTTGTACAGGCTATCAGGGAATCAACTGTGACATTTTCAAAGTTACTGTGCAACCTGCATCTCGGGGTCATCTTCTACAGATGTTTCACAACCGAAGGCTTAGCGGGGGTACAGTTAAAAAGATGCAAATAAAAGTGTGGCTGGAAGCAGACATGAGAGGAATTCCTGCTCCAAGGATTTGAATTCATATTCCAATAGCATGTTTGTAACAGAATGAGGGCAACAATGCTCTCTACACTTTCTTTTGCTGGATGGAGCCATGCTGTGGTAGCATGCTGCTCCCTGTCTGTTTGCTTTTTATTTCTTTCTTACTATATCCAAGTGCTTTCTACTGAAATAGGGAGGAGAAAATATATAAAAACGTAATATCTGCAGAGTAGGTAAATGGCAAAAGGAGGCAATTGTAAGTTTCAGCTTTGCATTTTTTCGGTTTTCAAAAGATTGATATAAAAAATGTATTTTTAGATTATAGATAATCCAAAACCATAGCAACAGAAAGTCGTTAGCCTCACCGTAAAAAAGAGAAAAGTTATGACTCATAATTGTAAAGCAACAGAAAAAGAGTTATTATCATTTAAGTTTTTGTTCATTTTTGCTTTTCAGTTTTCCGAACTCTCAATTCTAACTCTCTAATTCCTGATTATTGGTAATTCACTTAGAAGTTGCTGTGACTTTAAATTAAAAAGTATAAAAAGGATTCCCCATACCACTAACTCTTTCTAAATAAAGAGACTTTTTATGTCCGTCTTCACATATCTGTCTGAACATAATGAAGAGCAACCAAGAAGTATAAGTATTGTTAACTCAGCAAAAGGCTTTGATTAGTACCCTCGGTTTGTCAGACGGAAATGCAATACTTGAAAGTTTTTTAGAAACTGAAAACTTATTCATGCCAAAAAAATAGTTGGTTTTATTAGAGTGATGTTGAAATAAATTATCTTTCAAAACCCCAAGCTATGTCTGGAATCAAGTTCAGTTGAAGGGAAGATGTATAAGGTACAGAGCAGGAGCAGAATTAAGGGAAATAGGCTTAAAACATTTCTTCCTTTGATCATTTTGGGAAATGTGAGAGCACTGGAGGATACAACTGACAGGCTTGCCCCCCTGATGAGGACACAGCCAGGACATCATGAAAGCAATTTTATTTGTATGTTACTGACTACTGATGGAGTGGCACTACTGACCAGTGGTGGAGAAAGTACTCATACAATGTACTTAAGTAAAAGTACAAATACACAGACAAAAATTTACTCAAGTAAAAGTCAAAGTACCACATTATTATTTTACTTAAGTAAAAGTAAGAAAGTACAAGCTTTTAAAACTACTTAAGTATTAAAAGTAAAAGTACTTGCCAACCATAATACCTAAGGGCTTATATAATGTCATTAAGTGTACCTATCGTATTTAGTTTTAATAAATCAGTAATGTACCATTTTAATGAGCAATGCTGCAGATGAAGCATGTTTTTATTGTTTACCCCCTGTGACAGTTTAGATTTAGATATTTTATGCAGGTCCTGCGTACTGTGCTGCTCTTCTTGAGGGAGGGCCTAATGGTTATTTCCCGCTTTGGATTGGTTCAGCGGACTGATTCTGCTCTCGCCATTGGATACTTTCAAACTAACAAACAAATAAAAAAAACGAAATGCGTCTTGGATGTAACGAGTAACGAAACGCTGTATAGAAGTGTAGTGAAGTAGAAAGTACCGATACTTACTGTTAAATGTAGTGGAGTAAAAGTAGAAAGTATCCATTATTAAATCTACTTAAGTAAAGTACAGATACACGGAAATTGTACTTAAGTACAGTAACAAAGTACTTGTACTTCGTTACTTCCCACCACTGCTACTGACAAAATCGGTGGGTTCCTGGACAAAGTTGTAAACAAGGCCGGTTCTGTGATAGGCATGGGCTGAATCTGAGTGTACAGCCAGAGGTAACAAGGAAGGATGAGGGAGTACAGTGCCTGTTAACAGCAGATGGTGTAGTCCTGGACATGTCACTGCAAAGGAGCATTTCTGCTCCCCAGATGTTGAACTGTTTCCTGCGTTTCTCTCCATCTTGTCAACTTGGAGTGTCCGCCTTTGTTACCTGCTGACATTATCTGTGGACCCAGAAGATAAGCCACTACCAAGCTTGAAAAACAGCACAGCAATGAACAAATACGGTAGATTTTATTTGTCTCCCTTTTTTTGTCATGCATCTCTAACAATAGCAAATCTTTAATAATGATTCTTAACAATTTGCATTGATTTGAATGAATTTTTACAACTTTAACTTAAAATAAATGGTCTTGAATGCACATTCAGAGATGATTGCATGACAAACAGGCTGGGTAAAGGAACTGGACATATCTTAACCTAAAAGAAATGGATTGAGTTGAATTATACCCTGGGCTGAATCTTAAGAAAACTGAGAGTGAAAAAAGTATGTAATCACACCCAGAAATTACAGCTATCAGCAGCAGAGAAAAGGACAGAGTACTGACAGCAACAAAACATCACAGCATTTTCCTACAGACTGTAAAATATCAGACTTTTAGAAAACTGATTTGAAGCAATTGAAATTCAGAAGAATAAAGTGGAAATGAAATAGCAAGGAAAATAATTTGTTTTCATAAATCCTTGACTAAAATAGAATCAGAGTGGGCTTGCATGAGGGTTATAAAAACAGGCACTGTTAGAAACCGGTGACATTAGTTACTCATGGTAAGAATATGAGATCCTCAGATATAAAGAGAAGTTAGCCAGAGGCTTGAAGCTGCTTGGCCTTGGGTTAGCCTATGGGACTAAGGCTAGACAAGAGATAAAGCTCTGGCCACGAGCACTGGAGCTGCTTAGAGGTATGGCTCTGGATTTAAGCTGCCAAGAAATTGACCCAGCGGTCACTGCGCACAACAACAAGTGGCTCGTGGGCAGAGGTGTGGACAAGGCTTGCATAAAAGTTCCAAAATAGTCACAATCACTATAGTTTGAGAGTTTTAATAATAATTGTTCATATCTTGGAGCACAGAGTACTGAGGGCATTAATAACTGATAGTTAGCTGCGATTTTAACGCTTAAATTATCTAAATAAATCAGAATTAAAATTGTGTGGAAGTGTAATTCAGCGGAAAACAGGAAATGGTGTTTGTAAAAGACACCTTTACGGTAGATTACATATGTATAATTAAGTTTTAAATGTTAAATAAGATCAAATTTGAATTTTTCTCTGTGACATCTCTTTTTGAGATTTGAGGAAAAGATACTGCCCGCAGGACAGTATCTTCCCCATCATTTCTATGGTCAGACAGCATTTTTCTTGTCACCTTTTCTCTGATCCTTAAACATACAAGACTGTAGCTAACAAGCATGGAAACTGGGCCGCACGCATTGGCTTCAATTTGGGTGCCACCTCAGGGATGTGATTAATCAAAGCCCGAGTCAAGGTTAAACTTCTGAAATCAGTTCAAACTGACAGATCTTCAAGTTGAATTCTGACCCATCCAGCAATTCAAATGGAAGACTAGACATGTCTGTCAGGAGGTCACTGAGGTTTCTACTGTTTTAACAAAAGACAGACCTCTTGGGAAATCCGTTATTGGCTTTATTCTACTGAAGTTTCAATAATAGCATGTTTAAATCAGGAATTAGAAATAACTTCAAGGCATTTTATTAAAGTGCTCAAGCACTCTTTGTCTCATTATTTTTCATAATTGCCAGAGGATTGGCACTGATATACTGTAATCAGATTTTACAGTATTGCTCCACAATGATTTTCTCTGGGGGGATTTAACACAATCATAATCAAAAACAACCTCAAAGCTGTCCTGTACCTTGCGACACTTAACATTTGGTTTGTTGTAGAGAGGAGCAAGAATCCATGCTCTGATGAAAACATTTCTCATTTAGTCCCAGTCCCACAGCGTCCTGCTGTGGGAAACACTTTTCCTGATAAAGGACTTGTTGTTATTGCTGGCCAAGGCCAAATCTCCAGCTCAGCAGATACTTGGCCTCATCGAGGGAGGGAGTAGCTGAGCACATTAGTTGGCAGTGGGAGTATTTGGAGTCTTCTATTACTGTTGGCTTATTTGACAGAAACTCTTCTAACATAGGACCAATTATGAGCTACCTGAGAACGTAGGTAATCTATAAAACTGCACTGTTTTTTTTTACCTAACACAAATAAGGTATCTCAAGAAAATAGCTATACTCTTAATTTGTTTATATCTCTCATTTAAAATGGAGAAAGGTGAGTCATTGCTCTAGATTTCACCATCACCAGTGTTCCACTTAACACAGTCAGGGGAGAAAATCATCAATCAAAGTGGATCCTCACATCGTAGTAATCCCATGCTAATATGGCCATCATCAGGGACAGTCAAGGTACAAACAAGAACAGAGGCTTCAGTCAGAAAAGGGGGAAATTATTGGCCTAGTTTTTACAAAGGTTGAACAAAAGTTCCAAGTAAGAGCAAACCAAGGCATGCGTGACAAAAGGCAAACATTGAATTACTAAACTGAGCTCAGTTTCTGCCTTCAGATTATGTCAGTGGTGGGAAAGTGTCCAGTTTGTTTCATTGTTTTGCAGAGGAACTCACAGACAGGTATTACACAAGGGGCTAGAATAAGATGTATGGAAAAGTTACCTTTGCCAGTTCCCTTTGCCTGATGTTTAGGACATAAGCCGCAAGCTACAAGGGCGAAGTTCAGCCAATCGACTAGGGGCAGCCCTCTGTTCTTGGACAAAGACGTGGGTCAGGTCATTTTTGCACATATGGGTGCTAGCCACAAAGGAGAGTTGGACTTTTTTTTCTCTTAGACCCTGCAAATTTAAGAATGTATGCTTTTCTGGTAAAAAAACTAATCTTGGTCTGAGTCCTACACAATTACAGCCATATACAGTGATTGTTTTAATGCTGAAAAGGCTAACAATGACTGAGTATCTTAGATTCATAAAAGGTAAATGGACTTTATTTTTATGCCACTTTTTAAAAATCTTTTAAATCACAACTTGTTCATTCTGCACATTTTTGGTCTGCAGCGATCCAGCACATCCCACACATTCACACTTACTTCATCAGAAGCTATGTGGGATACATCGTCTTGGGACATTTTGACGGATGGAAGCAGAAGTCTGCAACACCAGCCTCTGAAGAGCTGCCCCGGCTTTCAAATTTTTAAGAGATTAGCCTACTTTTGTTCAATTGAGCAGAGTGGGTCAACAGAGGTTTAATCTGTGAGCCGGGAACAATTAAACTAAGATTATAATTAAGGTTTCCATCTCAGAAAAATAACATAACTTTTACAGTGTTATGTCTCTCCACATTAGCCATGATACAGCACCCTGAAGTCAATGTCAGGGGTACATAAACACATTTTAATAGTTTTATCACAGTTGTCAGTCACTTTTCAGGATTATGAAGCTGCAGATTTACAGATTCACACAGACCTAAGCAACACAAATGTGACTCAGAACAGAGAAGGTGATCTGTGTCTGCAAGCACATGTTGTTTCTCTCTTAACCGCAATAAATAAATTAGATGTTTACTAGGTCCTGTATCCCATTAATCTTCTTCCTTAGAAGGTGTTATCTTGGATGTCAGTGGATATTTAAATGTGTATTTTTCATTATTTTCATTGTTCGATTTTCAATTTTCTTTAATTTGGCAAATGGTTGTTACTAGAAGTTTTGTTATACCATAAAGTGAACTACTAATGTTGGTTTAATTCAAAGCTGTTTAGGAGCCTTTAGATTAGATACTTCACTTGTGTTGCTTTCAGAATATTTCATTTTTTTCCTGATCCTTACAAATACTTTGAACTTTTCAATTTTGAGGAAAATTGTTTATATTTTAATAATCTAATGGCTGCTGGCCTGGAAAAAACAAACAAAAGAGTATTTTTCACATTACATGTGAGATGAATCAAACATTTTTTATCTGACAGCTTTGACATTAGTAGCCACCAAACGTTTTGCTCAGACAGGCAAATTTATAGTCCTCTTCTTTAAAGTGAAATAAAATAGAGAAAAAATATGTTTTTCTAAATATTTTTGGCCAGGAAGTACAAATGAGGTCGAACAGCATGACTGTGGGAAATGTTGCCAGCTGGAGCTAATGCTAAGCAGCAGTATTTTCGCACATTGCCAGCAACCTGCTGAGCAAACCACTCAATTTGAATACAGAGCTAAATTCACCTCGACAAATTGTGCATCAATTTGGGCAGAGCTTATCTAAAAACGATCAGCTTCTCAGTTATTAGAACAGTAAACAAATGGGATTCCATATGGAGATGCATTGTCATGTCTGAGATCATTTTTCACTAGTGGAGCCTCCGAGGCTCGGCCACCCACACATTGGGGCTGGTCATTGATTACATTGAAACGTTCATTATGAGCATGTCATTCTTTCAGCAGGAAGAGCCCTGCAGCTGGATGTTTATCACACTTTATGTCACTGTATCCTGTAGATTCTGCTAAAGTAAAGACTTAGGCAGAGATATGGCTTTGAAATCATGTTGCTGCTCAGTCTCTGCTGTTTTCCATTTGTTCAAGATGGAAATATTCAACTGACTAATCTGATTTTTGACTCTATTGAAACAGGACACAGGCCACCAAAATAGGTTACAAATTTAATAGGAATACATTAAGAGGGTAAAGCAGAGAGAAAGTCAGTGATTCAGTCATAAACATGCAAACACTGAACAAAAGTAAAGAGAATTCACAAAACAAAACATGCAAATAGGAGGCAAAAGAATGAGAAAATGAATGCATAGAGAAGCATGCAATGTTAAATTCAGATGGAATGTATAAAAGACAGAAGCGTACAGAGGCAACTGTGCACAGGATTTGATTTTCATATAAATCTATTCTCCTCGTTATTTGGAGATTACTATGAAATGTGTTTCATATTGGATTTCTACACATGCATTTAGTGCGAATACTGGAATTTAATGTTCCTTCTACATCACCCGCGGTCTTACACTGATGTTAAATTTAGAGTAATAGTGTTTTCGCTGTTTTGGAGATGGCCAATCTTCACTGACCAAGATGTCACAGAACCCAGGCAGAAACTGGACTTGAGTGAGGACGAATGCGATCCCTGTGACCTCTGGTTATCATGCTTGGATTGCTTATCTTGCAAGATAGCCCTGAAAATGTCTCCAAAAGAGGATGGATAAATAATATTGAACCTTTTCAAGTGGATTTCGAGACGCATAAGAACATCTTTCTTGTTACTTTTGTGCAGCTGCCGATGCGCTTCACATTTGAAATCTGATTGTTGTATTCATAACCCCTTTGTTGGCACTTTAGAACCATCCAGTTTTGTTTTTACAGGTGTTAACCCAGATACCTGCAGGGCCATCTCGTCCTGCTGGGACTCTGATCTCTGGCCTCTTCTTGTTCGCCTTCTAGCCACTCAGCTATTTAGCTTTGCTTTTACCCGGTTAACTGCCTTGTAACCACCCTACTCTGCTGATTAATTATGTATTTCAGACATCCATCTTTTTTAAATTGATTTCTCGCTTAAATCATGGCATTTTTGGAAACATATACAAGTGTCCCAACAAGAGGAGATCAAATGAAAGGATGGGACAAATGTTATCAATCTTAAGAGATGTAATTTTTCATTAAATTAAATACAAATCGTCATAACTGTGTAGTATTGTAAAGAAATAGTGCGGAGATTAAGTTAAAAAGAGCAAAAATGACATAGGAAAGATTACATTTAAAGAAAAAAAATCAGTGAGATTTACTTAAATAAGAGTGGGCAAGATTTTCGTTTGACCAAAGAAGTTACATCAGACTGCTATGCTGTGTAACTTAAAAATGAAGTGAGTTAGACAGCGTGGGAAAATGTAGGTGATACAGGCAGGAGGGGAAAAAGCCGGGATTGAGACAAAATAAGAAAAGGAGATCTTACTTTTTCAACTTACAACAACCGTGTTATTTAAATCTTCAGGTTGAGTATATATACTCAACCTCTACTTATCTTATTTTTACTCAACCTCCTATTTTATCTAATTCTGTTTCCTTGTTAAATTAATTGAAAGGGTTGATATTTTTAAGTAAGCAGCACTTGATATCAGGGATATTTTTAACTTTCCTCAGACAGAATCAAATATAGAAAAGCACAGCACTTCCTTCTCATTATGTCAAGATCTACATGGCACAGCATTTTAATCACAGAAAAATACGTATCTGTTAAACTTATTTTGCACCACAATCTGATAAAACAGGTCGATTTTAAGTATATTGGGAATATGTTGCAGTAGGCATGTTTGTGTTGCTTTGTATCCTGTTTCTGCCACCACTGAGACATTTCCCCACACCAATTATTTTAGCTGCTTTTCTTTTTCTTCAATCGTTTATTCTCTTTATCGGTCTTACCCTTGCAACAGCAATGCTGCCATGGGTGCAAAAATTGTTACATTTTCATCAGGTTAATTCTGGAGGATACATGTACTGTCATTGAGACTCTGGCAAACGTTGCATGCCTCTGGGTGAAATTTTGCACCACACATTCAGATCAGTGTGGGAAAAATAAAATGTTTCCATGCATCTTTGCCCTTTTAGTGAGATCTGTGACATTGCACATCAGAATTGAAACTTCTACCTGAAGCAATAAAAAAGTATACATTATTCAATTAAGGTATAAATTCTTACACTAAGTGAATCAGGACCAAACAAAACGTATACAACAGTGCTTGGGTTGGTGGGAATAAAAGGTGGGAATAAAAGTGGTCAAATGAAAATACGGGCTTGTTAGAAATGTGCAAACTGCATTCCTATTCATGTCTTCTTTTTTTTCATGTCTACCAATGTGTTTTTAATCCCTGCACCTTTCCCATTTCTTCCTCGCAACATGTGAAGGAAAACAGGCTCAGACTGCTGAATATCCTGACTCCATTCTAACGGGAAGTTAATGAACACCAACAGCCTATCTGTTGCTAATTGTGGTTAGTAATGGTGATGATTTAGTTTGGCGCATTCATTAGCTTTAAAAAAAAAAAAAGCAAAAATAGGATTTCACAAAAACCCCACATCATTCTGTTCACAAGTCCAGTGTTGTTGCTCTTATATCTTGATCACACCAAGTTTTCTTCACGTCTGCCAAGATAAGAATAAAAATGGAGAATTTTCTAACATGGTTTTAGACTATTAGAATGCATTTGCATAAGCAGCAGGCATTTGTATGCTTTCCAACGTGCCAGCCTGTCAGAGCCGACTTGAAATTGAAAAGCAAAGATATCGTCCCAGCGTTTTTCTCACAGATGCATATCAAGACCAAACCTCTGTAATTGTGTTTTGTTTGGAAAGGTAAAATGTTTACCCCAAACGTATTTAGTTTGGGTGTTATTTGCTTTCCTTCTTTCCTCGGTGTCTTAATGATACAAGCCCTGCGGAATTGTGATGAATATTTCAGGAAGCTGGTGTCTCTTGGCTTCACAGTGAATACAAATTAATAAAGTGTGAAATCCTGCAGCTTGCTTAATGTATAAAATTATGGCTCTCGAAGGATGGTGAGCTGTCCATCTGTATGAGCAGAGCTTTACCTTCACCTCACCGCTCGGACATTTTGACAAAATTCTGCATGGGTTTTTGTTGTTTTTCATTGGAACAGAGCATATTTGGTGACTTATTCAAAGGAACATTGATTTCTGGCAAATGCAATACAGAGACTTACTGTTAATGATATATAATCTGGAAGATCTATACTACAATGTCATTCACTTCTATAGCGACATCATCTTATTTGATTTGAATTAACAGCAAGTCTTCAGACTGAACCCTAAGTATTTGTGGTTCATTCATATCAAATACAACTCCAGAAAATAAATAAAGTCTCAAACATTATTTGAATACATGCTTTTAAAGGTCATAGAAGGCTTTACCTTGCAATATACTTTTTAGATAGTTGGATCATTTAATATATATCTAACAGAAATTATCCTAATGTCTTTACCAAAAAGGACATTTTCCTGCATCTTCAATCATTCCACATAATTTCTGATAGAAGGTTTATTTTGTCTCTTTGAAAAAAGCTTAACAAGAAGATGACAGATGAGAGTGAAGCCAAGGTTTGCCTACTGGGGTCACATTGTCTCATTAATTGCCTATGAGTTATCGCCGTGGATGTGTAAAACAGCTTCAGGCAATTTGGGGATTTGGTTGAAAATAATGCCCAAAAGAGCCGTAGGCAGTATTGCAACCATCTGCATGCTTGTTGTGTAATCAAAGTGTGTGAAAATTCAGATGTCCCCCCCTTTCCCTGTGCTGCTCTTATCAGCCTGCACAACTGGGCAGGTGACTATTTAATATTCCCTCTTCACCGCAGGATTAAGAGCTCTGCAGGTTAAAAAAAAGCGCCATAATCAAATTATTCTAATGACCCTTAGTCTGCTTCAACCTTCATAGCAGCATTTTGGAGACAATTACACCAAGACAACTTGTCCCTGAAACCATGTCATATCAGAAGAAAGAAGAGGGCAAAATGAAAAGCAGAAAATGGTGAGGGAGATAAGAGAAGCAAAAGATACAGAAGACAAAATGTCTAAAGGAGTAGTTAATTAAAAGTGTCGCCTCAAAGACGTACTTTTTGTTAACGGATAAGGAAAGTCCCCTCACTGTGCAGTTTCAGTGTGACATCTCTTTGCTTCACTGGTCTAACAGCAGGCTCCTTTTCGACCTCTAATCTTCCAGAATTCTTCGTTGAATGTGTCTGAGAGAGATTCTTCTTTTCATCGAAGTCCAGGCATTTTTGGGTCATTTTCTTTATTAAAGAAATAGTTTCCACACGTGTGTTTAATCTGTTGAATGACTCAGAACAGCAAGTACACTGAACAACAATCGAAGAGTTCCTCAGAACTTTCTCTTTTTTTTTACTGACAGGCAATTAGAGGAGTTTCTCATCCTCGAGCTAGCACAGCCGCTCTCATCAGGTGGAAGCCAAGCCACAAAGTTTCATTTTAACACAAACTTATTCTTTTATCACATGTACCTTCATCAGTCGCAATTCTTCAGCCAATTAGCAAAAAGTGTTTGTTTTCCTTTATGTGATTTGTTTTGTTTGTCCAGGCACTTAGGGGGAATTTAATAGACAATCTCATCATTTTTAGAGCTGTGCTCCCTTTGGCCTCCAGGTAATTAGCACTGGGCCTTTTGAGGGAGGCCTGCAAGGGTCTCGATTGCCCGGCATGATAAATATTGACTTAGTCATACTCTATCTTCTGCAGAGTTAATTAAAGTGGGGACTGTTTATTTTTTATGACTCTGTCAACTTGAATGTGATGCCCTGTATTAATCAGCACCAAACACGTTTTCAGCATGCACACGACCAGCCTCCCCATGGAATGTAACCAAATGAAAGGAAATAAACATACGTAAATTAGACGTTGAAAATTCTCAAAAGTACAGATTTAGGGATAGGACATATTATATACCATATTAATGAATTTGCTCTGTGAAAATATTTAGAATCTCTATTTTATTTTGATCTTGCTCAATCTATAAATATTCTAATTCGAACAAGCACAATCTCCACTTACCCACAGACACATCACCTGTTCGGTCAATTAAATTCAGTTTTACATATACATACAGCCCTAAACAATCTTCACAAAAATAATTTCACGGCAATTCACTGGCAAACTCCAGCCTATTATTATCACTGGCTAGCCTATTGTTGCCTAATCCGATATCCAATACAATCAAATTTATTTGAAGACAAATTATTCAAATTCAAACATCAATTTTCTATCCTTAACCCAAAAACCACACAGAAACCGAGACAAAAACCATGCATTATGCATGCATGTAATTATCCCGCCCCTCCATTGGGGGGTAGCTCAGTGTAGAGCATTTGACTGCAGATCAAGAGGCCCCTGGTTTGACTCTTGGTGCCCCCCTACTTTGTAAGTCACTTTGGATAAAAGTGTCTGCTAAATTCATAAACATAAACATGATCAGAAGGACTATTGAGAATCCCAATTAGTTAAATAGCCTTAGGATGACTGGAGACTGGAGAAAGCTGGAGAACCTGAAGAGAACACTTTTATACACATGGTTCCTCAATTGTCCTGCCTAGTTGGGCTTTGCATGTGGCAGGTTCTATTCAGTACTGTTGTTGCTTGGGGTAATTCATCCCTCATCGTTTAAAACATTGAATAATTCACAATGAGAGGAAGTTCAATCTTAAGTCAGATGAAGGTCGATGTATCAGTTGGCTTGACGTGAGAGCTTGCTCTTCTGGCTCTCCTGTCAGCTAATGCCATGGCTTTCTGAGCCACTGTCTCCTCTTATAGAGAATGCAATGGTTTCGGACAAGAGTTGGTTAGAGATGTTCGTATAAAACAAATCAATGAAGGGATTTAAATTCCCACAGCAGTTGGTGTCCATCTAGCTGGTGACTCTCCGGAATGAGAACTGTTCCTCTTTACATGGCTTAGACTTTGATGTCTCTACCTATCTATCTAGGTTGTACTAATCTCTCCTAGCTTGCCCCAGCTTCTCCTCTATAAAGATCATCACAGCCAACTCAGCAGAACATTTGGCTGACTTGACCTTTATGAGGATGAAAGTGACTCAAGCTGATTCAACTCAGAAATTCTCCGACTTAGTACTGATGGGGGAATTTACTCACATCTCAAGGGATATAAAAACCAAAATAAAAGTTTATGAGGTTAACTTGGTTTTGGTAGACTCCGACTTTGAATAAAGGAGTATTTAAACTTGGTAAAATCATGTGCAAAATTGCTAAATGCATCCTCTGTGCTGCTCTGCTTGAAGATTATTCATTTAACACCTCAAATTCACATTACTAAAGGGAATGCATGGACAAGCCAGCTTTGTATTAAATGCAGCAGTGGGGCTGATGAGGGAGGATGTTAAACACATTTTAAAGCTACCAGACAACTTAACAAGACACTTTGTTTCTCCTTGGGATCACGAACCTGCACCTCTTCACGTTCGCGTTTGTTGTTGCTGGGTAATTGAGTTGCACCGCTGTCATGGTGTGACTCATCAGTGGCTCATTAGTCAGGTGCCTGCCAGAGGAAGAGGCAACCACATCAGCCACATAGTGTGGTCATTATAATGCCAACAGACCTGGAGTCATACATAGAAAAATAACTATATCCTCTCAGAATTACGACCAATCCAGAGTTAAAATAGGTGATTTATTTGTATTCTTTGTAAATGCATTTAAAAACTCAAATTCCATACGTGAAAATTTACTTTAATGGTCATTAGTGAAATAAAAAAAGCCTGTCAATATGTTTTAGTATCCCAAAGAATGGGTTTAAAGCAGGCACAAATGTTAAATGTATTTAAAGAACATTCAATATAAACACATTGAGGGGACTACAGGGACACAGAAACAAAGAGGAGTATTTGCTTTTCCTACATGTGTCCAAGTGCAATAATCTTTCATGAAAGAAATTGGTTTTAATTATTCAACCAGACGAGAGAAAACAGAGCTGCCAATTTTCTGTAAACATATTAAACAAGGTGTTTTCCCAGAAATAACTTGGGTAATAGTAAAAAGAAAAAGCATTTCACCATGATATGCATTTGTGTTATGAACTATTTATTTTGGAGTGAAGATAGCTTGCATTGCGATAAGTACATGAGTAAATTGTTCTCCATTAATAACATTTGCCTCTTAAGCCATTTTGCAATACTTTATGAAGTGAAAAAGAGACATTGATGTCAATAGTATTGTTCCAGATAGGCATCTTCCAAAATGAAACCCTTTCTTCAATTCCCAGTGACAAGAGATAAACCTAACATTTTTATTGAAATGTTGTACATGCCATATTCATGGAAAGCCCAGTGAAACCTGCAGCCTGGCTCCATCCTTCAGCAGCTGCAGATCATTTTATAGCTTTTCCCTCTGGCCTGGTCTAAATCCACCATGCCAGGTTTCTCATTCACATTAGTTGTGCATCGGGCTCTCCCATCTTTAGAATTATCGCTTTGTCATTTGAACTGGTTTTCTGGAAATTGAGATAAAAGCAACATATAAATAGATAAAAAGATTGTCGCCTGTTGCCTCAGAGCGCCACATCTCGCTGCTGATGGACGTTTCGAAAGGATTGAGGCCATAATGTGGCTTAGTTTATATTGTAGTTAATGGGAGAGTATAGCCTGGGAAAAAGAATAATGAGGTGCTGATCACTGGAAACATCTAACTACTCTCAAGCATCAAATGCATTCAACTTTATTGATCATTGACAATTCAGCCCGCAGTCATTATTAATATCAGTGTTACTAAGACAAGCCCATAGTTTGCTTTTATAAGCCACAGAGTCTTTATAGACAGAGTGACCAAAAAAATCTTAAACATCAAAATTATACTCATTACAACTACAAATAAATACATAATTTATACTGTAGATAACAAATAGGATTAACAGTCTGCTTGGGTGCCATCAGCACTCTATTTTCTGACGTTCTGCGTGAAATCATTTTCTTTGATAAGAAAGGATATGGCAGTTCTGCCTGTAGAGTCTGTGATTAGAAAGCTAGATGCATAGATAATGGGAGGGAACAAATTAGATTACTGTGAGTTGGCTGAGCAAAATGTCTGCTTCACACCATGTTATAACTCCAGTCTTGCACATTCCCCTTATCGGCATTAACCTAACACATAAGTCGGCCGCCTTGTTTGTAAGGATGCAGCAGTGAAGATGACTGGAAAAGAGGCTTTTAAAAAAGGCTGCTGGAGGAGCCGGAGCAGCGGGGGGTTAGGTGAATCGTTTTTCATGTTTGTTTCTTCAAATGTACTAAATGACATGCAGCTGCCAGACGCAGTCGTTGAAAACGCCATCAAACATTCAATCAATCCTGAATGTATTTTTAATATTGAATGTCGGAGTGTGATAAAGAGTGAGTCGGATCTCCATTTGTGGGACCGACTGTCAGCTACCTCAGGTAATGGATCCGAAAGATGTCACAAGGGAAATATCCTCATGCCCAAAACAAAAGTCCTCCTTTCATGCTTTATATCTCAATACATTAATGACATTACTCACACAAAGCCAAAGAAAAATCGACTCCACCCGGACACGATGACTGACGCTCCACTCCTATGTGGTTCTCTTGCCTCTGGTCATGTCACCCCTGAGAATACAAGACAGCCACCTACAGGATTTCTCCCTTGATCAACTCCAGGACAGGCCCCTTTGATACCATTCACTCCCTTTTCCTTCCACTGCCACTGACAACACCAAATGGCAAAGAAAAGAAAAGTGAGTATAAGCATAAGTGAACATAGAGCAGGCTGTGTTTGTGGACCGGATAGCTAATAAGAACTATCACCTCAGTTGCAGGGGAAGGACCTGGACCAAGGCCAGCCACAATATGCTGCCAAACATGCACCTGGCCATTAGAAAAACAGAAGTGCTAACCTTTACAGCTTCTTCTCTGTAGCCCTTCAGAGCACACTGCTTCCCTATTAGAGAAGTCTGGCTAAGGAGTCTTATTCAGCACTCCCTGCTGCTCCTGCTGCCTTCTCCGTCAGTACTGATCAAGAGCTGTTGTCGGAGTGACAAACAAGAAAGAAACAGGGGAGAGCAGACAGGAGGGGGATCAGGACTGGGCAAATGTGGCGAGGAGTCAAACTTCCCACCATCTGCACAGCAGTAGCTCCACTTAAATGCTTCAGTTCAATCTGAGAAAAAAGGAGAAAGAAAAGGTAACATCACGGTCAAACTTTTGATGGGCCTGACCCAGATCTTAAAGCTAATATTCGTTATATATAAATTAGTATATGAATTCCATGACTACATGATACATAAACTAACCTGGAGTGAAGCAGCAGCCCTCATTTAGTGGAGACACAATCTAAAAGGCTGTCCTCCCAGGGCCTCATGACCCAGCAGCCACAACATAGGAAATTGAGTTTACATGACAAATAGACTGTAAATTACTGGTGTGTGATTTTCTTTCATATCAAATTGTTTTTGTAGCCATAGGCTTGAAGTCAGATATAGTTTCTGCTGGCACGCAGCTGGATATAGCTTCACGCTGTTCTCTTTCTTCTGATGATCCTTAATAGAAACACTAATTTTGTGTTTTAGATCTCCACCATGTAAAAGTCATCCCTCGTAATTATGGTTAAAATTATTATGAACTATATTTGAACCAAAGTCAAGTCGCATAACATTATGAGTCATTATACTGACTCATCCTCACAGATCCACGGTAGCAGACACTTCAACTTAAACCTTCAACTTAAACCATTTCCCTAACTTAAACCCAAATGAATCAATTATCATTGTAACACATAAGAAACAAGGAAAGTTGCATGTGAGGCACTTGTTTTTTTTGCCACCTGGGATCTGATATGTGCAATTTATACTTTCCTCCGTAAATGCAGCGAGCACCAGCTCCTGCCTTACTCTGCCACATCACTTTTCATCAAAAGCATTGATTTCGATTTAAATTTTGATCTTTAGTCAGTTCTCACACATCAGTGATGCCTTCAGTGCCAAAAACTATAATCATAATTCATAATTTATTGTTTGTCAATTTTTCTATTGTTTATAGCCAAAAAATGGGTTTATTATACAATTCCTTTCATGAGGCTGTAGGAAGTGTTATTTAATATCATTTTCAATCCTCAAAAAAGCTTGTCTTAACAGTTCTTTTCACATCAGTCCTGATTATTTTGCCTGTACTTGTAAACTGTGCTCTGTTTGGTGTAATTTCCATTTCGATTTTTCGTCTCAAACAAAAAAACAACACTCTAAACTGAAAAAGATGTATAGCCAAAGTTGTAATAGAACAAATCCATCCTTAAATTTGAATTTTTTTTTTGTCTAAAGTGGATGTGTGAACCCATTAGTTGTGCGCTCTCAACTGTTTACCGAGCCCTGAGAGGGGTGATAAGCCAGTGCTTTCCGGAAACATTGGTGGTATTTCACTCGGTAACCTTAACATGAGGACATCCCTGCAATGTGGACAAGAAAACAGAGTGTGGGCTCAAATGGAAAAGACAAGAAAAGAGACAGAGGAGTGAGAACAAGTGAAAATAGTCATGGGCAGGCAGAGAGACAAGGAAATAGCTGAGTGAGTGAGTCGTAGGCCAGTGCATGTAGGTCATCTGCTTGCTCTTTTTGCTTGTGATAAAAAACCGCACCAAGAAAATGAGAGGGAAATTGGGAATAAAGAGACGGGAGAGGGAGGAGGCGAAAGAATGGGGTGTATGCAGGTGACAAGCTGCCACAGGCAGAGAAGAACAGGGTTTCAAGCTGTGCTCTGTAGGGTGAGAGGCCTCGTCTGACACCACAGCACCGATATGGGAGCTGACAGGTCGAGGGGGGAGAAAAAAAAAGGGGAGAATGAAGAAAAAAGAGGGGAAAGCATTGCTATAAGGATGAGTCCAACAACTCTAACATGACACATCCAAAAGCTAATTTAGCAACACTGAGAGATGTGTCGGGCTCTCTGCACCTCAGCGTGCTGCTTCATATGGAGACACTGATGCAATTACACTCCCATCCAGGGCATCTGAAAGCCTTTTCTCACTGACAGTGTTTCAACCCTTTGTGTTGAAAGGGTTTTAAACACAGCCCTGTCAACGCTGAATTTCACACTTGATTATGCTGTGGTCTCAGCATTAGTAGAACATTTTGCATCCAGTGTTGATGTTCGATATTATTAGTGCTACAAGCTCATTTTCATGTCCCGTGGTGACTTCCAGACTCCAACACGCTCAATATTTCATGAAGGGTTCACAAATTAGGGGCATTTGTTAATGAGGCTCCTCCCTAAAGACAAACTGTCCCTTCTTTCTCTTACCTTATACCGCAGATTTGAATCGCCTTTTCTCTTCTCTCCGTTTCACCTTGACTTTGTAGACGTGACTTGCTCTACTCTGAGGCAGAGTGAGGGATGCAAGGTAATGAATTGGACCAATGGAGTCATGGCGCCACCGACGCGTCTTTTCATGCACCGTAATGAGCTGAGGTATGTGAAGCAAAACGCAGGAAAAACAACATACACTGCAGCAGCACCACTCCCCAGAAAAAGCTCATTAAGTAGACCTCAGCCCTGCTGCAACCCTTAGCTTTATACAGTACACAGGCAGAACCAAAGGTGAGAAGGACCGGGCCCACTTTAATTACTGCAGCTATTAGTGCTCTGCTCTGAGCATGCCTGCTTCTTTGGCTTAATGGTGACATATCTAAGGAGCATTGGCCATCAAACTCCCCCGCAAACTTCCTCATTTAAGATACTTTTCTTTCTTCACTCTCCTGTTTCTCTTTTCTTTCAGTTTTGTTAAAAAATGACAAGCAAAACAAAATGAAAGCTGAGAACGAAAGTGAAAAACAAACATCCCACACAGGAATAACTGTGAAAACAATGATGTTTTCATAGCTCTACATACAAAAACAGGATATTATTTTTCACTGTATTCCTCACTATGTTTAGGTGGTTCATCTTTCAGAGGCTATTTTTGTGACTGGGTTCAGTTCTAAATTACATGGAAACCTAGCTCTTGAGGACTGTTCTGATCTCCCAAGACAGCAGCAAAATATATTTCGAGCTTGCTAATGCATAAAGAAGAATCCTTCATTTCAGTATCGACTCCACTCTAAGACTGCTGTATGATTTTATATTTCTTAATGTGAACGGAGCCCATACTTCATAGCACAGAATAACCGAAAACGTATTAGATGTGCTTTTTTTGTTTTCTCCTCATGTCAGCTGATTTGGCTGCGTGTTGATAGACAAATATAAAGTCTGTTCTGGTGCCTTCTGCAGCATACTGGAACCACTCAAATGAATGGAGGATGTTATGTGTTTATGTTTATGCATTTAGCCGCTTTAGACGCTTTTATCCAATGAGACTTACAAAGTAGACACAATTTTACAGTTATCATCAATTTGACAATACGTTCTCTAGAGGAAAATCCCTTGTCAGAATCAGTGGTGACAGCAAAGAGAGAGAGAGAGGGAAGTGCAGAAAGAGTAGTAAAGGGGGTATAGAGGTATGGGTAAGAGTGAGGTTAGGAGATTCTGCTGCTGTTCTTGTAGCGATGAGTTGAGGATGAGTTGAGCAATGCAATATTTTCCATCCATTTGCATAAGATGTTTTTTCATTTATTGTTGTTTGGATTTTTGCTTGTTAGGTTGTCAATTTGGGGACATGTTTCTTATATGTCTTCATATGTTCTGAGCCCAAAAGTATTCAGGAGCAGCTTGGCTTCCCATGAATCCAAAGCTATATTTTCATGTTAGAAAAGCATTCCATCATTTGATTATCTACCTATGAACTGTGTGGGGATAAACTTACCAGATGTCAACTTTACTGTCTGCGTTAATAAATACATGGCTGAGGCATCATTTGATTTAAGCTTCTTGCTCATGAGCTCTATGTAAAAGATGAGCATGGCGGGTGTTACTAGAACTGACTCCATGTCTAATGAATATAGTGTCCACAGCTGAGCAAAGACTGCCAGCTCCATATAAATTCTTATGTGCATCTGAGGAAAGAAAAAGCTTGCTTCACACTCAAATTCCCATAAAATTTGCATTCAATGTATTCAATTTTCTGGTAAGGGTACATCATTGTTCTCATGTTTTTTTTAATATCATGAAACATTGCAATAAGAGTTGTTTAAAGTTTGAATAAATCTCTCATTGTTCACCTCAATATTCGTGTGTCATCATTGGGAAATGTTGCTGTATCACCCAAATGTAGTATGAAATGCGACAGCATAAACACAGGGACCACATTCCTCATGCTTTTCTTCTTCTCAAGCTTCACATTTCTTCACAGATGGAGTTAAATTATGCAGCACAAACCGTCTGGATATACAGTAATGCTCACAGTGAGGGGGTGTGGAGGACTCTCTATTTCTGAAGTTCATTCTGCCGTGGAAGAGAAATTCTCACTTTGCAACTGGGCCACAAAATCATTCTGGGGGTGAATTTGACATGGCGATGAACAAAATGTGCTATTCAAATTTCCTGCAAGAAGAAGAAAAAACAAGAACACACATCTTATAACTAGTAATGAGGGTTGGCTGTAACCTCAGCTGGTCCTCGCATCTTGCTTTGTGCTTGCATGAATGTTTTCAAGATTGGTTGATTATTCTGTCATATTATATTTCTGCATTTCATAAATAGTAACAGAAGGATGTCAGCTGAGCATCCACTCAATTAATTTGAAATGGTATTCCTACAAAAGTGTCCTATTTAAGTGGGTCGCAGTATTGAAAAGTCGGAAAAAAATTGTAAGAAAAGAGAATGATTATCTTTTAAATGTCATGTTTCTGAGAATGAGTCACAGTGGTGACTTTCTCGTTGTGATCGCTACTGATAACGGTGCACAAAATCACAGCGTTTGAGCACATTTGCGTTCTGTTAAGATAGAAACATCCTATTGCCTGTACTGCGCTTCCATTTTTCAAACTTTTTCAGACAGAAAACGAATTGGATTTACACTCGAGACAGAGAAGTGATAATCTGAGCCTTCTGAGCAAGTTGTACAGTCTGAGGAGCAAACAATTTATTTCACACCTCTGGGTATACACTTCTATACTGCCTGTTGTTCCACAGATACACTGTTCCACATGACCAGCAATCAGCTGACATGATACTTAGCAACCATTTTAAAATAAGATTATATTTCTATACAAACATAGGATTTTTATGCATCTTTCAGTGGTTGCATTAACTTTTAATGGCATGGCATACAGTGATAGCAATAAAGTGATGTATCCAGAAAGAGGAAATATGACAAACGCATCTGATCATTGCCTCATAATAGGTTCAGATTTACCAATGTGACCCAAAGGGACAGTCAAAAAACAAAAAGCTTTTAAAGTTAATGCTTCTGTGTATTTGGTTGAGGCTTGTGCATTATCAAGATAAAAATATGATAAATCATTGACGACACTCTTGTATGATGATAAAAGGACTGAACGGCGGAGACAGTTGGATTTTCCCAGCATCTTCCACCATTATCAACCCCCAACACCCACCTGTGGACCCTGTTTTCTGTTTGCATGGATCGCTCCCTGCGCTCTCATTTGCTTCACAGTGTGATTACAAGAACTGATTAATTCCAGGGACCTTGATTTGGAAATAAACCTCATGTCAGGCGGCAATTCTCAGCCAGCATGAACCATGAAAGGTTAGTCATCAAATGATTTCCTGATCTCTGTTTGTGTTAATTTCTCCTTTTGGCAACGATGTGCATGTTCATGCTAAAAATACATCCCTCCTGAGTTTTGCCTCTAACTGATGCTGAAAACACATGTGGGATCCTCACACTGCTGAACTGTAATTTGACTGTTTTTTTCATATCCTTTAAAAACCTGCACACTTCTACTCCACTTTGCGTTACATTTGATGCAATCAAACCATTTAGATTTTTAATAATCAGAGTGATTACTGCTATTATGGCTAATCTCAGGCTTTTTGGTTGTTATTTTTTACTGCAACATTCACACACTAAATGTATTAATACACCTATGAATAACTTTTATAGGTTTATGATAAAACTGCTGCGAGTATAATGTCATGGAGAAATAAAAGTCTATTAAATTATCAACCCAACAAAATGTTGTTTTCTTATCTGCTACATAAAATTGCTGTTTGATGTTTTGAACAGTCTCCAAACTCTCTGTGTGGCAGATAAATTCCTGTTTTTGCAAAGAAAAATGAAAGGAGAGTTCAGTGAATATGGATTTATCATAAATAAACAAGATACTTGTAACAGTAATTACTTAAATTTAGTCGGCACTATGTTGAGGAGGTAACTATGAAACCAAAACATATCATACTTGGCCTTAACAACTGAATTTATTTAATCATTTATAATTGCGCAACATGCCGCCCACTATGTGATGCCACCGGCGTTTTAACTGGACCTTTAGAGTCTAGTGTAACTCCAGTCCTCTGTGGTCCTCTGTCCTGCAGTTTGAGAGGTTTCCCTGCTTTGACATACACCTGCTAATGACAGGAGTTTTAATCAAATCAGATACATCTCAGTTTTTTCAAGAATGCATCGCAAGCACAACCACTTATCAACAACTCTTCTCAAAGAAAAAGAAAACTTTGACCAGAAAGAGCACAAAAGCTTCTTAGTTGACAAATGTTCAATCAAGGGGTAAGTGTGATTTGGTATAGTGAAGACCAGGAGAGGAAGCGACCCTTCAGTTGTCATTTAATCCCATTTTTTTACTGCAAACTCGTCTCAAGGTGTACACCCATTTGGTTTTGAAATGTCTTGTCTTGTTGGCAGAATGTGTTAAGCTGAAATCCCAAATGTTCCTGAAATATTGCTCTAACAAAGAAGTGAATTAACTTTGCCGTGGGCACCCCAGCATCACAGAGGCTGCTCTGTTGGTTCAAGTGATTTTTTTAATGGAACCGTAATGTAAAACACCAATATTCTCCTGGAGTCCTTTAAGAATTCAATGATTTTCAGCAATGTAGAGGAAGCAGCAAAACCCTTCCAATGTTTTTCATTAAGAAATACTATTCTTTAAAAAAAAGGTCTGTAAGTGTCTGATGTATGTAATTGACAATCTGAAGATCGCCACCGCAAAAGACTCTTAAAGACTGCTTTTGTTTCAAATCGTGAATTAAATCATCGTCTGATAGGACACAATAAATTGTCCATTCACCAGCTTTTACAACAAGCTGAAAAAGAACTGGATGTTTAACTGAAAAAAGGCATTCAATTTGTTGATGCTGAAAAGCCCTGATAAATAAAAAAAAAGGCTCTTTTGCCACCTCTAATTTGGAGTTTTTGCTAAATATGGTTTAATCAACAATTAACAGTGGAAAAATAATACATATTCAAATACTTTTCTCACTACTTTTCACACATTGTGTCTATATATTGTAATAGGTTCCAGTTTGAGCTCATGTGAACTTTATGGGTAGCATATCACACACGTCGGAAACTGCAGACTGACACAAAGTACGCCAAGTTTAAAGCAGATAATGAGGTGCAAGATGATCACCTATATAGAAACAGCCTAAGCTGAAAGTGCTAGGAAAAGCAGCTAGTATTGGGTTTATTTTAAAATTTTCCATGGAACTACAAAGTTTGTGAAAAAATATCCTTTTTCTAGAAAAAAAACAAACCATTCCAAATTGTAACTCTATAACACTACAGTGCAGCTGTTCATTGTCCGCAAAGTCTTCAAATTTTCATGGTTACATGTTTAGGGTTGTGTTTCGCACTGATTAGAGGGATGAGAATCAGCTTTCTACAATCTTAGTCTCAAATCACTGAGTAAGAATGCATGTATTTACATAGCATTTGCATAAAATAATTTTATTCTTCTGCATGCGTTTAAACAGCAAAACAAGAAAAAGAGAAAATCGAACTGTAATGCAACCCCAAATTTCAAACGTTGGTGTAAAAACTCGTAGGACCTCAAAATGAATAAATTAAGAAAAACAGAAAATGTCAAACTTCCTACGATGAGAATCACTGAGCACTGAGAACCTAGTACACAAACACCGATTTAGTTGTTGCAAAAATGAACTGAAAAACACACTATCAACTGATAATCATTGATTGATTCTGAATTTTTGCCCTCTGACTCCTCACAATTACTCTGACATCCTGGAGACTAAGAGAGATAATAGACATGCAGCGTTGTGGGTACAATTGTGCCTAAAAATGTTAACTGGATGTATTAACCAAGAGAAAAGAAAAGCACATGATAATACCTACCAGGCATATTTGACTTATTAAGAATGCCTTTCATGCAGCAAATACAATTTCATGAAAATGGACATGCTATTTATATTTATACAAATCAGTTGTGTATTCATATGCTCATGTACATAAGTGTTTAAAATGCCCTCGTGCTACACACGTGATAATAGATATAAACATACAGATTTAAAAAACCCCGTCACAGAGTCAGGATGGTTTTGGTTTGTGTGAAGGGATGCAATAAATAGATATGCCTTCACTCCGGGCTTTAGCAGTAGCATTCTCTGAGCACACACAGTTACATGAATGTTCAAACAAAAATCTTACAGATTAAGTCTACAAATAGTGCTCCCACTTCAGGCACTCTAATGAGGTCAACCGCTGGCAGGCAATGCTCCACTCCCTCCCCGTGGTGCAGAATAAGGATGAAGTTGGGGCTCAGTCCAGTCCAGATAACTCATCCAAGAGGCACTTTTCTTTATGGTCGTCCAAAAGATCAAAGCACATAAAAGAAAAACATCATGCGGTGCAGCAGTGCAATATCAATTCTGTGAAACTAATGGTATTAGGGAGCTACAGACTAAATGTTTAAATTTGAAAACTCTTATCCTTTCTACTTGACAGGCCACAGTCAACCCAAACGGCTCCTCTGAGCTGTTGATCAGAATTTTTGATACAGCATCAGGTTATATTACACCGTAGGTCTGCCTTTCTTCCACACTTTGATTCTACTGGATTTTTAAACTCCAGGTCATTTAATCGGATCCCGTTCGACCCAGAAGGTTTAGGGAGGATGATGTGCCCCCTGATAGCCCAAATCCCTTTGTAAATGACTTACTATTCAGATAGAAAAGTGAACTTGCCAGCCTATGCTCACTGCTGTTCAGGAAAGTTTGTGCAGCCTAATTCAAAGTCTCCTCTGCTCTGCTTTGTGTCCTTTTTGGTAGAACAGGCAGACTTGAAACTAGACGAGATAATAAAATTGCAGGCATAGCTTAGTATGTCGAGAAACAATGGCTCCTTTTTGGTTCTGTCATTCAGGCTTTTAATGATCTGCTTCACAGTGACAATTGCACATTGCACAGTGACTGAGCAAATGCAAATACTGTGCACCAATACATTTAGATAAATGCTCAGTCCTGCTGCAGCTTTGATTATCGCTTCATATATGTGTGAAAATATGTCAATTTAAACAGGCTTCCTGTGGTATTAAACTATAAGCCTGTCATAAGGCTCCCAAAAGCTTTTACAAACCACAGAATAAACAAACTATGGAGATAATATAAAAAAATGAAAAAGAAAAACCTTTGAGCCACTTCTGGAAGAGGGAGTCATTTTCACCCAGATTGTTGTTTTTGTACGTGGAGCCCAATTATAGATCGCCAATTAACCCCTTTGCAATTGATTTCTTTTCTGCCTCTATTGATGCCACCCTTGATGTGGGTAAGCTAAGCTGGAAACAGTTTCCCCAAAAGACTGAAATGGAAAGTTCGGTTTCAGTCTCTCTGCACCAAATTAGATTGCGTCCTTCAGTGAAGGGGAGTTGTTTGTTTTTGTCGAGTTTCTCTTAGTCAAAGGAGAGGTCAAAGGAACAGGCCAAGGATTGTTCGTCTCAGGTCTTTGTCACACGTTATTTATGGCTATCCCACCTCAGAAAGTGTGCAGCTAGAGCTGGGGTTATATGGTTGATACAGGGATGCAAGGCTGCTTCATCTGAGCAAAGCAGCATTTCAGTTTGGTTCAGATTAGAAAAAAGCCTGGTAAAATGGTAAGAAGGGAAAATATATAGAGTAACTGGTATGGAAAAAAGCTGCTGATTGCGAAATACAGAAGTGGAACGAAAATACAATATTGGCAAAAGACAGTCTGGCACGACAGATGCTGACTGGATGTTTATTTTTGCTCCTCTGCAGAGAAAATGGTGGAATAAATCAGTGTCAAACCTGGAGCTAATGTGGAACATGTGATGGTCAGTGACAGTATGAGTGATGACTGCATTATTGAGCTATAAACTGCACTTCCAATTTGACAGCAGTAATAGCATCTTTGCTTCCTGTACATTTTTTTTCGGGGCATGAAAAAAGGCCATGCCATCTCTATGATGCAGGAGGGGAAACAGTCTGTATTTATTTAATTATCTAACCGTAAAAACCCTGGACATTATTTATGAAGAGTAAAAGCTAAATCTTATGATGCTAGCATAACAAAAAGTATCTGTAATGAGATCTGATGTAACAATAATAAATGTAAAGTTATTCCTTCAAAAAACGAAAGAACAGGAGGGGGGCTGAACAGAGAGGGACAGAAATAAAGATAAATTAATGTACTTAGGAATTAATGCTCCATAAAGTAGCATTGTTAGCTCTAGCCCGCTGAGAAAATTCTGTTCTTAGGCCTGCATGGCGTTATTGCATAGGGTTTTGCAGCTCTACATGTCTATGGTGATGAATCACCAACTTAAGCTGCTTCTGAGGTGGAAAACTGACAATGAAAATTTAGAAAAAAAGAGAAATTGCTGTGAAACATGCACTGTTGACTTTGGTAATGTTTGCTTGCAACCAACTCTCATTAAAAATTTTCATCGGGATTCAGGAAAGGAAGTGATAGAAAATGGTCTGGCCCCAATGCTTTTAGGATCCTGCGCCAATGCTGACTAAAGAAACCTGGAAATGGATTTACAAGCTGTTATGACACAATGCAAACTGGAGTCTAGTGTGAAGACATAAAGACATCGGTGCAGACATAAAGCAGAGCTAAGTTTTAAAGAGGTTTGTTCTCTTTTTAGTGAAGATCACATTTGCACAGATGGAGGCATAAGAAGAAAACTGCACCACCTGCTAAATTAAACCTATTATTTTTTAATCTCTTTTGCAGATCAGTATTATTTCTGTCCACTTAACTATACACTTACAGATCAGCCATAAAAGGATTTACTGGACAAGTAATTTCTCGGCCAAGTGAAGGCTGACAAAAAATATCAAGAACGAAAGACTCATATTCAGCAGGTTTACACTAGCAGAGTCCAACACTGCATAGGAAAATACATTTATTAAGCTTGTTTCACTCTGCAGCAGTTTGTGTGCAGATTAGCAGACTTTTCCTGTTTAGTTTATGCAAGTTTTGAATTATGCTGCAGATCATACTGCAGTCTAGTTTGCTTGGAGAGTTTGTTAAACAGTGTTCTCATATGGAAACATCAACCAACACCTTCAAGAAGAAGAATCTCGGGGAACAAGTGTTTACATGGCAAAAAGTTGCTCAAGTTGATGACAGCACTTTTTAACATCTTGTTAGTTTTACTGGTTAAAATAACTACCCTGAACTCAAAGGCATGACGTTAAGACCTTATGGGGACTTCAGTTTCTGGTTTGGCCTAATCTGTCAGGTGCTGAGGAGCTTCCATAAAAGCAGCAGCAAGCCTATTTTTAATACCAGAGGAAAATAAGACAAATATCTTGGTGCAAACACAAACACAGGTTTACCTTTAGTAGACAGGTGAGGAATTATTTTCTTTCCACTAAACAAATACACCAGGAAAAAATCCAAACAAAATGGAGCTGAATGGTAGTGGGAATAACACAAAGAAAGCCTGGAGGAGCTCTGTGATGACATATCCAACACAGGTGAAGCAAATCATGCCAGATGGGAAAGGCAAAATACGTAGAATAAACAGGAAGTCAGTCCAATAAAGGAGGTTCAAACTGATGACAAAAGCTGTTTGATGGCACTGATGTCGATTTCAACCCTTCAGTGAACATTTGCAATGCAGATCTGTGACCTGTTTATACCTGTTTTTATAATATTCATCTATGCATTTCCAGTCATGTTGCAATTTCAAGATTAAAGTCTCAACATATAATCTCACTGAGGCTTTAAACATACGGAAATGTGACTATTCTGGTATATTTACTCTTTGGGGATAGTTCTGTCAATCAGTACAGCTGTTGGACATTTTGGAAGAAGATATTTCGTACAAAACACAAAAATGTAAGTTATTTGTCCTTCACATGTGTTCTGTGAAGTCTGCCCGCAGCCAAACAAACAGTAACGTAATAAAAAGCCATTTTACTGTCGGTTTTTTGCATCTGTTGCACATACAAAATTCCATTAGATTTAGCATTGCATTTCTCTCTGTTTTAGCTAGAAATGTTTTGTGTGAAAGAAATCCGTCTGGTTTGCAAATCGCTCTCAGTGTTTCACCTGACACCACATTCAGACCCCGCTTTTTGTGTCGAGACCAAGAACCCTGTCAAAGATCTCGCTTAATAACCCATACATAATGTATGGTGCAGATCCATGTTCTAGTTTGACTCAGGCTGCAGGGGGATGCTTTAGCGTTTGCTCACCTTTAGTGAACGTATGCATAGATAGAGATACTGGACATGTAAAATGCATGATTTGTTTAATCAGGGCACAGATACACTGCAGATAAGGCTGTCAGCCAACACACAGGCTGGGAAGACACATTGCATCTCAACAAACATTAGATAAGCTTTCACAGTGCACGTCTGCCATTAACACCTTTATGGGAATATAATTTACCAGAACAATCAATTTCCCATCAATGCGAGTTTGACTCGTCTTGTCAACAAAGTGCAGCTACATGTTAACCCACATTGGATTATAATTTGTATTCTTGCAAGCTTATGTGTCTCATACATAGTCATAAACATTATGAATTTGCCTCTGTTATTATTCCGTGTCAGCTGTCAAAGTTCAAAGACTTTGAAATTTTTCTCTCAGTCTCTTTGAAGAAATTTAAATTTGACATGTCTTCTTGATTTAAATGCAATCAGACTGAATTCGGCTGTGTTTGCACAACAAAGGGGGGGGGGGGCTTCTTACTGGTGAGAAATACGATATATGTCCAAAAAATGTTTCAAAAATGTTTAATTGGAAATATTCACCTTTTAGTGAGGCCTTCCAGAGCACTCTCAGCTTTGACAGCTCGTGCATGATTGTTATTAGTCAGAATTGGTGTTAGAACAATTAATCACCACACACACACATAACCAAAAGCATTGTCAAAAGTTATTTTCACCTCACTTCACTGTATACAGTTGATATTAAAAAGTTTGGATCAGTTTGTTTGAATTTTGTTAAAAAAGATAAAAGGAGCATTTCCATGTCTTATTTTATTGGTGTGGCACGTAGAGCAAAGGGTGCAGGACACACGGTGCACAGCCTTAAGGCTGCTTGTACGGGCTTCCTTTAAATGTCTGTGATCAAAGTGTTCTGCAGCTACATGCTGCTGACAGCTATGGATGCAGTGTGAACAGCTCACTGTTAGACGCCCCTGGCAATCGTGTCTAAACTCATGATGTAGTGAAAGAAAGAAATCTAAACTCATGCACATAAATGTAAAGATTCTGCATGCAGCATTAAATATGACAGGCAAACTCACACCATCTGTAATTCCTGCCTTTGTGCCGACTGTTCTTTTTAGTTTTTTAGACCCTGAATTTCTTGGATTTATCAGAGGTGAAGCTCCAGATAACCGCTCTTCTTAACACAGATGAAAGTCTAATGTATGCATGCACATCGAGGGAAACCACTTTTCAATCTCAGAATAAAGGTCATTATGATGCAAAAAGATGGCTGGGTGAACATTTTTCTGGGTCTTGCCAGGTTTGTTTTGAGCTTACAGCATGTGTTAATGACCGGAGGAACTGTGTAAAAACCTGCTTTTTCTGATACACACATTGTAACTTGAGTCATTCGGATTAAATTAAACCAGAACAGGAAATAAACAGATTTGTTGTAAGACCTATTAATTTTCCGCTCTGTATTACCCAGCAACTCAGTCAATAGTCAACACTTCATAATGAGCGTGATGCTGGTGTGATCCAGCCTTGGCAGACAGAACGACACTCCTAAGCATCCAGGTGAAATCCCATCTCTTAATGCACATGTGACCAGCTGGTGCCCTGCAATGCTGGCAGCTCTCCGAGCCACCTAGACCCGTGTGAGGCTGCTGGAGTGTGTATGCACACATCTCCTTATACTAATGTTCTATCTAGAACATCTGTTGTTGAGATTTTTTATGTTAATCAGTGAATTGACGCTGCAAAGCACATTCAATCTGCAAGAGTGCAAAACTCTGCCAAAGTCTGATCTGACTTGTAAAGGGGGTTGTCTTGAGCATGACTTGCACATTATCAACTGGATGTGGAGAATTGTCCAATGGCATCTTTCCACAGTTGGCAACAAAAGGTTACCTGTCAGGACAGGTGGAGTGTGGCTCAATCACAATCTGTGTAGTTGTAGGAAAACAACGGGTTAGTCAGTAAATTCAGTTCACATACAGTAAATAAATTACAGTTCAACTGATCCACATTTTCATCAGTCAAAAACACCCTTTATTATCAGAACAAACCAATAAAATATCCTTTTTGTCTCAAAAAGACAAATGCTGCAGAAGTTAATTCACATAATGTGTCCATTCAGGAAAATGCATTGCATATATATAAGAAGGCAATTTTTTCTGATTGGTTCAGTTCTGCTTGTCTTCACTCTGTGTGCCTCTGTTTGCATTTCTGTTTTTTGTTTTAATTAAACTGAATTTTAATTTAAAAAAAATATACAAAGATACGTTTTTACCTACCTGACACAGAAAGTGTACCAAAAGGTGAGAGATTAAAATTTGTTTGATGGAAGCTAGAATGTAATACTAAGAACATTACTTTTCCAGCTTGTCTCCTCACTTCTACAAATATAACTCTTTGAAATGATCCTGGTATCAGTCACATCTTTCATATTGATTCCCAGAATGCCCAGGGGTTGTAGATCCAACTGTGGGAGAGATTTGGTGAATAATACTGGTGTTACTTTCCCTTTCTGGGTAACTTAAGCTTAAAATGTCAGGGTCTTGTGTACTACTTTTATTTGCTGTCACTTGTTTATGAGCAGAAATATGTAACTGCAGCACAAAAAAGCCTGCCTTTGGTTTGTCACAATTTCTACTTCATTGTCTCTTAATAATGCCCTTGAATTTAATATTTGTCTAACTGTGCAGATATTTAATTCTTTGTACTTGCTGCCAATCATTTAACACCCACTGTGGGATTTAGGAAAATAACAATGCCTACCATGAAAGCCCTCACTTACAAAAACATTTTTCCAGCATCCCACTGCTTTGCTTTTTGCATCTTTGAAAGATTTCTGATTCCCATTTATGACTAAAGATGACAATGAAAAAATTCAACTGTTTATCTAAGCATAAATTTGGAAGACTGTGTCCACTTTATCACTTTATTATCATAATGATGCTAACCAAAAGGCCTCATATTTTGTATGTAGCATCACAGAAAATGTGTCTAATACTGTCCAAAAGACACAGAGTCCATGATTTCCATAAGAATAATTAGAATTGAGAATTACCCATTTTGCCTCAATCCCCTTAAAGGGACAGCAGTGTTAACGGTCATGTCTGCCTTCTTCTTAGCATGACTACATTTTTTCCAGAGATTAAGCTATTTTGTCTCAGTGTTGAACTCACTTCTCATGCATGAAAGTGTGCAGATAATTGTGCTGGTCAACGCCTGGAAATGCTCTTCTTCGTTCAATTTTCCTAAAAAAGAGGATGTGAGTGTGAGTCATCTTAATTGCAATTATTGCAGATGACCTGTCAGGTACTGATATATATTATATATTTCATTTATTTCAACCCTGAACCGAAAGACTGAAATGACATCCACCAAGGTGTATATGTGTTTTCATATTCTATATTTATATTCCTCTACATATCACAAGGGAGACCCTACACTCACATTTATTTATTGTGGTATTTTTTTGTTATCCTTTTGTGCTCAGAAAGCCGTAACATTACTGGCTTGGGGAAACCTGACATCCCGCATAATGACATGACTTCTATATCTGGTATAAGCTGTTCTCTTTCTCATTCTGCTACCAGGACTTTACAAAGACAGCTGGAGGAGCTGGGTGTTACAGCCCAGAAAGAATGTATGCTGACAACTGGGAATTTACACACCAGCCTTCCTACAACACAGCAACTTTTTTACCTATACCTACCAGATGTGGTGCTGTGTGTGACCAGAGAGAGCAGAAAAAGGGAATATCACATTGGAACTTCATGAGTTTGTGAGTGTGAATTTATGCGATGGATTGAGGTTTGACAGGATTAACACTGAGTGTTAAAGGTAAACATTCTATCTATCACAATGACAGGTCTGACTTGAAATGAAACATTATAACTTTATGATCTTATCTGCTTCAGATCAGGTCCCCAGCATGAAATGCTTGAGGTCAAATGAACAACTCTAAACTGCGTGTCTCAGCTTGGTCCCAATGTCACTTTTCACATTCTTACTAAGCTTTTCTCCTTAAGATCCGCTGGACAGAAGGTTGAAGGATGTTAGTTCTAAAACAGCATAAAAAACTCTTAAATATGACGATTTTTCCCAAACAACTTATAAACTAACACCATCTTAAAAGTACAAACCCTTTATTGTGGATTTTTTCTGACTGTTTCCTTTGATGTCAGCTGTGAAAGCCTCTGTAATCGGCACTGATTTCAGCATGTTTTACTTTAAGAAATCGCTGGAAAAGGGGGATATATATATAACCCTTTGAAGCTCCAATGAATAACTGTTGGCATCAGCCCCAAGAAAAAGAAAATGGGATGTTTTTTTCCCTCCTCTTTTTAATCATTTAACCTTCTCCTTGTCTGTGTTCTGTTTGTGAAAGCTTCAAATAGTGATATTTTACCTCAAAGCCAACCAGATCAATGCGAGTTCAAACACTTGAGAACTGGAATGCAAGTTGTTTTTTCCAAAAACCTTAAAATGTAATTTTGGACACATGAAAACTGCTAAAAATATGTAAAACAATATGTAATGTGTGTGTAGGATATTTTTTCTGCTAATCAAACCTTCATTTTCTGTTGTTCAGCAAAGGTTCACAGTGACACTTGGAAAGACGTTTCTGGGAACATTACAGAGAGAAACACAAGAGTCACTCCTGACCACAAGGAGCCCAATTTCCCTGAATCTACAACACCTTGTATTCTGTTTCTTATGATGAGAACACACACACTGTGAACAGTGAACACATGGTAATTGGGCAGGAGACTTGATAAACATGAGATTTATCTGCTGAGCGTTTTGTACAAAGAGTCGGCTACTAAAGTATTCAGAAGAGATCTCACAGGAGTCACTGCGGCTTTATTATTTGACTGCTGGTTTGAAGTCTTTTGAGGGAAATGGGGTTAAAAACTGCGGGAAGCTGAAGCATCTGTTGCCGACTCCCAGCTGTGAGTGATGAAATCCACAGCCCATTACAAGTGTTTTAAATTTCCTGCCTAATCATATCTCTTCTGAAGCCTGTGTGGGTGTGACTGTGATTGACACGTTATTCATGTTGCTCCAGATCAGTGATACAGACCTGCTGTTGCACGCAGGGAAGATGGTGTTGAAAACTTTCCCATGTGATCGTTCAGCTAAATATTCAATTGATCAATTTGATCAATAATTTAGCTCATGAAATGTGTAAAACTGATTCCTAAGTGCTCACAGGGATTTTTCTTTCTTTTTTTCTTGTTTGACCACATGAACAGTTGACAAGTCATAATTACTGTGTCATCCTTTGGGCTGAAAAATGAGCAGCAAAATATTTTTACTTTAGTTGAAATTGGTGTGTGTGTATTTTTTATGTGTTTAACTTATGTTAATTTGCAAAACCCTCAGATTTTATACACAACACAGTAGCTTCTTTGTAGAGTTTAAGTTGTGCTGCTTTGGATTGACAGTTAATGATAAAGTTTATTGGAAAATATTGTAGGGCCTGTTTAAAATCCAAACCAAAGCTCATCTGTATTGGAAGGAGTGTTAAGAATGTGTGGCAGGTTTAAAGTTTATGGGGAGTTGATGGTACTAAAAAGCGTGTTCGTCACATCTAAAATCCTTTACATCATCTATCTAAACAAGTATTTGCACAAAACTGCATTCTGGTTTTTCTAACATTAATAACAAACACTTACCTTCATCCAAGCCATACATGCAAAAGGCTGTTTAATTTAAGACTCTAAAATATCAGCAGATTTAAAGTTTTGTTTTGTTTTTTTGCTTGATTTTTCTAGTAACTTTAATCATACATTCAACAATACTGTTATAAAAACTTGAACTGTGAGGAGGTGGTACTTTCTGGACTTTCAGGTGTTATATCCTGGTCACCATGGTGATGCACCTGATAGGAAATGGAACTAGTTATTCATTGCAGTTCGCAGACATTTATTTTCCATTCACTGAGACTCATAGCAGACTGGATTTTTTCATTTTAAACTTGTTATTTTGTCTTGGAATAATTTCATTTCCAGTGTTGTTTGATATGGACACCAAAACCTCTAAACTAGAAAATCGTTGGCATTCATGAATTTCATTTCACAGCCATTATTGGGACATTGGAACACTGCGTGCAGCTACATATTCAGATGATAGCTGGTATGAAAAGAGGTGTAATTGAGCATGCAATACTTTCCCTAAAGCATATTAGCTGACACAAATTGGTTTGATAAGAATTCATATCCAGTTTACCTTTCTTTTACTTGTATCGACTTGATTATTTTTGAGCCAGTGAAGGCGAGCAGAGCTGCAATCAGTTCAGATGCAAACGTGAAGTAGTGCAAGACCTGCTTTAATTAAAGGGAGGAGTGTGTGTTTGACTCCCCCTTGTGTAAATTTCCATGCGAGTTATGCATTTTAATGTTTTCTTCTCTCTTTTTTTAGCCACATCCTTAAGTATCCACTGCATTAATGCTTGTGCTGTCCATATAAATTAAATGTATTCTTAATTTCTAGCGAACCTACCAGCTTTAACAGAGACAGGTTGACATTGAAAGAAGGGACAGAAAATGATGTACATTAAATTTACTTTTTTTTTTAATTGATGGGATGGAACTGCATGTTTAAATTTTCTACAAGGCTTTACAGCTTTAGACAAGGTTTAAAAGATTAAGATGGATTACAGTAAAGTTGAAACTCAACTTTGCTTAAGACTGACTTTGACAAAAATGAATCCTTTACATGGACCTTATCATCCATTGTGAGTGACACAGTTTGGCTTTTTCATCAGTTATGTTAGCAAACAAACACAAAAAAAATTTCCACCAGAAATCGGATGAGTATCATTATCTGAGATGTACAGTTTTTTTTTCTAAATGCAACCAGGACTTTTATGGCTCCAACGTGGGACTTGATAGAAGACAGTGAATGCCAAACATGATTTTCTGGAAGTCTCATCCTAAATAAAGTGAGGATGAGGACAGATGTGCAAGCATCTGCTCAGACGATTTAGGTCCCCATGTTCCAGGACACTGAATCCAACATGGCTGCTGATCACACATTAAAATCATCCTAACCAACAGGCCGTCGGTTTTAAGTCAAATCTTTAATTCAGAAAATCTTTACAGACTATTTCTTAGTCTGTAATGCAGCTGTTCTTTGCAGAGAAGATTCAAACATGTGACTGGGATGGTAAGATATTGGGATGTAATGCCCTCAGAGGTCTTTAACTGCATTAATAAACTGTAGCATGCGGTCTCATATAACACGTCAACATAGCATTAAACAAATTAATTAAGAGAGCACTTTTAAGTGGACAGTAATTGCAGGTCCCTGTGAAAACAGCAGGCTGAAAACTCATTAGGTTTGAGATCGTTCTTTTATAATTTCATTGGGATGGCCACGCATGAACACATAAATAAGCTTAGCTCAGCAGATTTGCAATAGGCAGATAACAGATGCTGAGGAAAACAAGAAGCAAGGGCATCAGTGATTTATAGACGTGGTCTCAACAAAGCCAGGTATAAGGTAAAGTTGTTTACCGCGCTCCATCCTCTCTTGATCTAATTCTGTGTCACTCACATTGAGATCATTCACGTTGGGGATGAACTGAAAGAACATTTGCATTTTAACTTGTGATTTAATCTTGCATTGAGTCTTCAAATCTAAGCAGGGGGATGTTTTTGATAAAGTGGAAGTGGTCTCTCACTTTGACACTCAGCAGCATCCCGCACACCAAGGCACGCTATTATGACAGGCTCCATTTTTCATAATTCTGCCGTTTGATTACAACTGCATCATGATGGATGAAGCCCACAGGTTGACTTCCGTGCATCATGCCGGGTCTTGAGGTGACGTGGCAGGTTGACATGTGGAAGTGGGGAAAATCAGAGGAACTCACTCTTCTCCTCTACTGCAAGGAATAGGTATGGTTTAGGTTGTATTTTCACAGCCCACCTTTTTTTAGGTATTGGTTTCATCATTTTTTTATATTTCTGCTTCTTTTTAAATCTCATGATGACATATTATTGCTATAAGTCACAGGTAAGACAGCAAAGTATCGATCTTGACCCACGGCTCATAACATACGACCCGTTTCTTCAGCTTTCTTTTGTATGGGTGAGTGGATCTTGACCTTGCTATACTGTAAAATGAATGTATTTATCTATTTATTTTACAGTGTGGAGGTATTGGTGTGGAGGTTTTATGGTAGGAGGTATTTTTGTTCAAATTTGTGAGTTGCTGTGGAAACGTGTGTTGTTGTGGAGGTTTTCATAAAAGTTTTTCCATTTCTATTTCATTTCACCCAAGACAATCTAGAGCCTGCTGTGGTAAAAGTCAGCTTTCAGAAAGTCATGATGCTCAAACTGTTGAGTTTTACTCATTTTCAGCCTTTCACACCATGCAGAGAGTCTTCTAATGGGCACACAGGAGGGATAAAGAGAGCTGAGAAACAAAACCTGACCCATCACTTATTTAGAACATATGCAATCACATTTTTATCATCTTTTTTTTCCAATTTGATAAATAAAACTGATTATCTCATGGCTGGTAAAATATTAACGTTTGTGAATTTGTGAACGTTATTACCAAAAAAAAAAAACAGTTTGGATCTATTGGCAGGTGAACTCTTTAGTCAAACGTTGAGGTTCAGTCCTGTCAATATGAAGCTTTTTTGTAGTTTAAGCTCTGCTAAATGACAGCTTTTACAGTTCTAGTGCAATAGTGCCTGGATTTATCTATCCAGAATACTAAATATAAGGTATTTGGTTCAGTATAACAAGCAATATCCTTCACAGATAGTTCAACCTTTTCTCTACAGGGAAGCAAAAAAGCCTTTGACCATTCAGGCACCCTGCCTGCTCTTATCAACATACCCTTTTCCCATTTCCACCTTATCAAAAATAATTATCTTTATTCTCAGAGCACTCTGCTTCTTTTTTTTTTAAACTGCTGTAAACCGTTATCACATGCCCACTGGTAAGAAAGATTTCTGTCATTTATCGCCCTGCAAACATGCAGTCCAACATGCCTTGTTTCTCAATCTCTCCACACCCTCGTGATCCCTGTTTGTATTACCGAGCCACCTGGCCTCTCTGAAGATACAGCAGGAGGTTTTTCTGCGACTTCAGCTTAAGGGCAACATGCCAGCGGATTTGTCCGTGGGCTTCTCCGGGATGAAAGGTCACACCTTGGCCTTTTAATTAAGTGAAACTGGCAGATGGCAAAAAAAAAGCCCATTTTACTGCCTAAGTAGCTTTTCCATTTCACTAGATGTCTTAGACCATTGACAAATGTTATTGCAAATCAGATATGAGTTCATGATTATTTAGTGACTAAGAACTAATGCACGGACTAAGATAGTTGGGGAAAAAATTAGTTGGTGTGGATTTGTTTGTTTTAAAAGAAATACACTGTTCCCTGATTTATAACCACAGAGCATGAAAACAGTCAAAATGATCATCCAATACATTGGATTAATTAATTCCATATTGATCTCATATGTAAAATAAACTACTTGCCCACGGCTGCAAAATGCTAAAGGTTAAATAACTTTGCATGACTGACAATTCTTAGAAACTTTAAAACTTTAAACCATTACAAAACTGTGTGAACTGGACAAAATTTGACTCTTGAAGGAAACCGTGAGCTACACTTGTCATTTCACGCAAAAGCAATCAGCGAAACACTTTCAGCACTTCTTCCTACAGGTCTGAATTATGTGATATATATGATACTTGTAGGACTCATTGTGCTTTAATTAGAAAGATTCATCAAATGTTTTTGAGAGACGTTGTGTTTGTAACCCTCAGGTGTTTTGTAGAACGCCACCTCAGACATTGAAGCTGGTGCTGAGCATGCAGCATATGCTCATAAGATTACCATCATTTTTCATGTCAGGGCATCTAGTTGGTATTCATCCTGTGATCCTAATTAGATCCTTTGTTTCCAAAATATATCGTACACCTTATAGCCATATTCATCATGTTATTTTTGCCATAGTGTAGAAGAAAATTCAATGCTGCACCAAAGAAGGGAATTTTAAAATCGTTCCCGTTATTCAGCTCTAATTACAGGCATCATTTCAGCCAACTTTGACTTTTCCCAGAGCAAAGGGAACTGCTATGATAGAGGTTGATCACAGAAGGAGGATTATATTGTAGACTGCTGACTACACTGTTCTGACTAACCACTAGGTTAGACTAGAGTCAGACTGTTATGCTGTGCATGCGTGGACTGAAAAGCCTCCGGTTTTCGGCTGGAAATAAGAGATTGTGCACAGCTGCTTCCTTTGTTTAATATCACAAAAACACTTAAACTCAGCCATGGTGGACAGAATATGTCTTTGTATATTGGTACATATAAGCTTTTTTATGTTTCCATTTCTAAAGCCTATAAATTGATTGACTTAAAATTCCATTTTAGAATTTCATGTTAGCAAAGTTCAAAAGAGCTATTTATGCTTTTAAAACTACATACAGTGTGTCATTCCTTGAACTAAACAGTTTGGCCACCATAGAAATCCCAGCACGGTAAATACACCCACGAGGTTAATTGCACTGGCCCATTTTTTACAACTCTCATTTCCCACCAGTGCCAGGTTCCATGTTGTCTCAGTTTTTATGTAAATGTGACTACTCTGAAAATATTTACAATGTGGAGGTCGGGTTGCAAATAAGCAACGTTCCCAATCCAAACAAAGAAAGTGTCATTCATTTTCCTATAAATAAAGTAGACATGCCATATTGACAACATGTGCACTGAGTGCTGAAATCAATGAGTAAAAAAGGACTTAATGTTTCGAGAAAGTGGGGAAAGTGGTGGAAATAGAGATTGAGGCACGTCTGTCTAGTTGAGGCACTTCTGCTCGAGTGTAAACAAGCAAGAGTGGAAAATCATTTCCATTGCATCAATGTATTCTTGAGATGTAAATTTATTAGGATATTTATGGTCTTAGTCTCATTGTTATTCAAAAAGAGATTTCAGTGAAAATGCCCTTCAGCGCTAAGGCATATTGTGCCCACCTGTCAATTGCACCTTTCAAAAGCCTGCTGGACCATCATGCTGCTTAAGAATCGGAGGGCATATTAAAAAGGTCATATTCTTTGAAATTCAACGCTCTTTGGAAGAAATGAGAACTCATTTATTCTCTTAGTGCTTGATTCCTGGGAGTAAAAGAGAAAGGGGGGGGGGAGAAAAGAATAACTGCCCCTAATCATTCATGATTTTGCGGGAAGAATCAATTTTTGACGGAAATATTATGGCATGAAATGTAGTCCTGCGCACCACTGTGAATTACTAAATGAGGGCGACAGAGTAAGTGGTTTGGTGTCTGAAGTCGAGTGCTGGTTTAATACTAGGTGTAGATGTGTCATCACTGAGAACAAACATCATTAAACTTATTATTCATTGCAGTAGCTTTGCAGAAGCCCATGATGGCACATTAACAACAGTCTGTGGAGAGAAGCATCACTCCTCAGTGACTCTGAAGAGGGGAATGAAAAGCATTCTCATTGACTTGTCCCCCCACCCTCCCTTCAGCCCATTAATGATAATCATTATTTCCCTTTTGTTCATTATGATCCACACTCCTCCATTAACAAGAGGTCTAATATCCTCCTTCGGTGTGTGGAGACGGAAGTTTTTCCGAGCCTTAAAGTACTTCTTTCATAATGTTACTCCACGGCTCGCTGCAGGAGCCAGTCGTGATAAGTAACGGAAGAACAGCGAGTATGAATATCAGCCTGTATCTCTGTTGTCATTATTGCTTTTCATGGTCTCCAGACTACTTTCATTCACTTCAGATTCCCGTCACGTGGCTCTGAGACAACAGTGGGGAACACAGATTTACAACCACAGCACAGCAGGGTTTTCTCTCCTCTTTTGTGCTTCTGTTTTTTCTAATGAGGGTAAATTATAAAGATGAGCAGCAAGTTTTTTGCACAGCAGGCACCCATTGCGGCTCACGTTGGGTTCAAATTTGTTTGGAAGCTCTTTTTTTTTCTAAAAATTTTCCAGTTTCAGAAAAGAGTTTTATTTAAAGAGATATTGACATTTCATTAAGCCAGACCTCTGTGTAGCTTTTGGAAATCTATTCTGCAATGAAAACAACTAAACTATGAACTAAACCCTTATTTAGAGGTATAATTAGTTGAATAGTTTGTCTTTTATTTATGCCACAAAACACAAATGAACTCAGAAACTGTTAGATCCATACTGTTGGCTCAGAATGAATGGCTGACAGACTAATTTATCATGATGAACAAAGCAGGCCTGATTTATCTTTTGTTTTATTCCTTCAACTTGATTTGTTGCCATTTAGGTTCATCAGCTTTAGATGCTGCCTGAGCATGTTCAAATTCAGGATCTGGCTCACACATAAATATTTCATTTACTTGTCATTGCAAGTAGTTAATCATTAAAAATATGTGTACGGGAAGATACTGAAAGAGTAATAAATTACTCCTGCAAATAACTTATTGAAAGGATAATTACATCTCTTCACAAATTACCGAACAGCAGAGGTAATTAGTAACAGTACAGACTAACCTCATCACTCAGACAACCTTCACCAAAAGAGCTTTTCAGCCCTTTTCAAATATCCATGTGCATCACTATGTTGTTGTGTCCATCAGTTAATTAAATAACAACTGATGGTTTGGTGTGGTGAGGTTTCATGGCTTCTGGAAATCCTAAGTAGCAGGTAGTTACTAAAAGGAACACAAATAAAACAAGATCAGAAGATATGGTCCGAGAATTTGGAGATTTTGAAGGTGAGATGTGGAGATCCAAGCAGGGCAGATAAGCAATGATGAGATGGTGGTCACACCCAAACTAGACTTAAACCCAGTCATGGATCAGGAGTGACACTCGGGTATCAATAAGCCAGCACTGCACCCAGAATACAAAAATAATAGATAAATAAAGTGCATGTTGGTATCAAGGACGGAAGAATGGCCTCTTGACAATAATACCTTCTAGCTGACCATGAAACCCACTCTGGGCCCTGATGAAGCACCTGTCAATACAAACACTCGTCTTTGCCTCTTTATAAATCATTCCTCCCTTGTCGTTGTGGAGTCAACTTAGGGTGGGATTCACTCTTTAAATTAAACATTTGAGAAAAAATCATTTGTCAGTGGCTCATCTACATTCAACCGACATTAAGTGCAACGTCAAGCAGCGTAACGTGTGCAGAAGCTGCTTGTGATACTGTTGTTTTAAGGGAGAGTAGGCCTTTATTTTCATGCACAGGCAGAAAAGAGCAGTTTGGTAAGTCAAGCCGAGTTAGGAGCACTTTTTTTCCCCCTCTGGATGTGTAAGCAGTGCTGGGAATATTCATCACTCCACTGTTCTGTAATTGACCTGCAGCACCTTTCTGCTGATACTCTCTGTGACACTTTCTCACCCTGTTTCTCAGTGGCAGCAGCCTCAATTATCTATTATTTCCTCTCATGTAATAGAAACAAGTGTGTGTTCAAAGCAACGGAGCCGAAGTCGTGTTGCTGCTAACTTTCGAGTTGGCATAGTGATGGATTTTGTAATGGACTCTGACCCAGCTTTCTATTTTGTGCATGACGTTACTGAGGGATGCTTTCCCAGAGAGCTCATAAATCATACCTTTGGAGGATATTTATCTCAGAATGGAAATTTTTTTTTCAAACAGATAAGAAAATGATATTTATTTTGATGCTAAGCTCTTTGAAAGTTCAAGTTTTTTCTATTTTATTTGTCTCTAAGTATGTTTTCCCTGGTCACTATTTTTAAACACTGTGTGAAGTTATTTTAATCACACTGTAGAAGCTATATACTACATATTTATAATATAAAACTACTGTTATTGTGGAGAAATAACTTATAATGATTATTCAGGGAATGTAGTTAATAACTCCCTGAAAGGCAACATTCCTCTCTATTTCCATTTACAAAAGCTTTAGAAAAGAACAAATTAAGAACGAGACTTCACCTCTGTGTTTAATGTTGCCCCCAAGCAGCAGAACATAAGTGTTTTTCAGAGGCTTTTTTGTGCCAGAGGGATAAAACCTGCAAAAAATGTCGGTGCAGACGCACCACTGGTTGTTACGGGCACTTCATTATGTTCCAGAATACTCTCATTCTGCATGAAAACCTGAGGTCAGAAAAACCAGCAAGGCTGAGAGCAAAAGAAAAATCACACTCACAAGCACAAAATTCCATTACAGAAATGTGTATAAATCAGCTCTTCATAAGACAACAAGCCCATTACGTAACAGCAAACTGTGCAGGGGAGATACGCACTGAAATGGATAGCTACTGTCATAAACAAAAACCTTCAGAGGAAACCTGACATCCATCATAGCTGGGTTACACAGCCTGTGGCGCAAAACTCAGAACATCTCCATATTACCCTTGAAACGACAAAAAAAAAAGCTAAAAGATTCCCGAAGAGGAACCTGTAAAGACAGCTGTCAGAGACAGAGGAAAATCAGGGGACCCATTAGACACAATGGAAAAGAGGAGCACGTCAGTTTCTAAAGAGGGACAGGACTCCCAGGAACTGTGACACTAACACTGCTCAGGAAATTACTGCTGCAGCGAGGCCTGGCTCACATCGTGTGAGAGAAAACAGTTGTGACGGGAGGATGAAAAAAACAATCACCGGCACAGAGCTTGTAAACATCCCAAATAGGCACGGTCTGAATGAGAACACAATTTTTGAACAAATACACCCGGATAAAACGGAATGAGGATATATCACAAAGAAAACAAAGTAAATGTATTTGCTGAAGACGTCACAGTGTCACTGTATCTTCCAGGACAAGCTTTTTGGCAGTATTCTGGCCAAACACATAAAGTAGCACGTGATCTCTGCAGTTTTGTGCAAAATTTGGATTGACAAACACCTGAATAATCTTATATTAGAGGTAATCTAAGCATGGTTTACTCTACTTTAAGGATTATTGAAAAGTTAAATAGTAACAATGAAAACCATTTCCATCAAGGAAATATGCAGAAATTTATTAAACAAGCAAGAAAAAACTTTTGAAACATAAGTACCTCAAAGCAAATTTAAAAATGACTCTTCTATTAATGGTACCTCCAAGTCTACAGGAGAGCCATTCAATGCCGCCAGAAAGGGAAAATGCTTGCCCCTAAAACTGCCTCAGTCTTTTAAAAATGCAAAGGAAAAATGAATGTCGCTCATGAATTCATTAAAATGTACCTACTTTTTCACAAAACTGACTAAATCCTTGTATTGCTTGACCAAACACATGTATTACAGGTTCTGAGGTGAAACTGGGCAGGCTCTCCTGCGTTGTGGTCCAAAATTCATTTGACAGGGTTAACAGAATCCTTGTAAGTTACAACTGTAAACAACTCGTAGCTCTAAGGAGAGTTACAGCCAAGGTCACAGACCTTGGCTAAAGTTATTTTAAAACTTGAATAATTTGTGTGAAACGCAGAAATGAAGAGCTAAATGCTATGGTCATAGAATCGCAGCTGAATACAAGCTGGAACCCAAAAGCAGACCGAGGCATGAATGTGAAAGGAAAGCCAGTTCATTAATTAAACTGAGTCCAAAGGGGCATCATGTCTGGAGAATCTGGTTTTATTTAATTTGTTGGTCTGAGTGAGAGCTTACTGTGACTCAGAGAAGGGGTAGGTGAGTGTGGTAATTCTGAGATGGCAGGTGAGTCACACATGTTAGTGGAACCAGAATCCAAACTGGCCGTTTGCCAGTTAAGTCCAGCAAAGGCTCCAAGCGGAGCCCTGAATCAGCCCTGGACTTCCCGGATACCTTCCCCCCTAAAAACACAGACAAACACCAAAACAGCACAGCCAAGGCAACCATGACACATTAAAGCCTTACATGTAAAGTACAGTTGCTGGATATAAAAATGGACCGAACACCTGCTTCTGTTCAAATGCGATGTGTCTGCATGTGTGAGTTTGCATGTGCAGAGCTATTTTCTAAACTAAAACAGCAGGAAGATTCATTGTACTTATTTACAACAGCTGGCACATCTCACCATCTATTCCCATGTTTCACACTACCTCTCGAGGATAATCCTTTTGCTGTGATTATAGTGTTTCTTTAAGTCTGAAAATGAATTACAGTAAATGAGAAGGGGGGGCATCTGCTAGTCAGGCACTGTTTAGTATTTTCAGTAACCTCAAGAGAAAAAGGATGCACGCATGGACATTCATTACCATCATTACTAGTGCTTTCTTTGTAAGGAGGACTTTTTCATCTTTGATAAGAAAGTATGGAACTCTTACAGCCGACCACCATATTCTTGCCACTAACATTATTGCTTGTGTCACGACATTACTATTTGTTCTCGACAGCATTGTAAATTGTACTGTAAGTGGGCAGAAAAATGCACAGGAAATGACGGTCTGCGGCTAAATGTGACTAAAAAAGGCTGCGGGGATTAGCTTGGCACAGATGCTGTTACATGCTACAGTAATGTCACATTCTATAAATGTCATTCAGGCATCGTCACTGTACATCAGGTGCACTGTGGAGAGTGTGCTCTCACAGTAGAAGTAAAATTTAATTTAACCCGTGAACACTCAAAGTGCCTTTTCTACATGCGTGCACACTTTTATGTTGAATTTTTGCCATTTTAGTTTCATGTCACAGATTGAATGATGCCATTTTCCTTCTTAAGTCATCACTGCACCTTGTCTTCATGATGTATATTTCAACTGAAGAGCAGAACATTCAGGTTATAGAGTAAAAAAAACGCAAAACTTAAATTTTAATGATGGGCCGGTTTCATCTTTTAACCCCTGATAGCCACAGGCAAACCTTGAAAAAAAACAACAAAAAAAAACAGTGCAAATAAATTTTATACACTTTGCAATGGACTGCTGAGACATTGTTGAGCTTTTTACACATTGCCATGGTGATGCTTCCCACTGCATGTAAGTCTGCTGGGATGTTGAAAAATTAACGCTAAAATGCGCACAGTGTAGCCTTTTTGTGGAAAGGAGCATAAGGAGCTCTTGACTACATAATTTTCAAAGGGTGAACATAAGAATATGTTATTGAGTTGTCACACCAGGAACATTAAAACTTATTTTTACCCCGTTTGTGTTGTTTTTTTTGTCCTCAGAAACCATGTCACCAAAGACAAACAGGTCCCCACCTAATCAAATCTATCTGATCCCGGATGATTTGCCTGCTCACCAAACTATCCATCATTAAATAATATTAATTCACGGTAACCACCTTTGTAATTGGTTGATTCAGTAAAATGTGGTGATGCTGAAAGGTTCTGAGTCATACGTAAAGGTATTTCTGCTGTGTTAGAGCACAAATATTCAACACAGGACTTTGTGTTTCCTGGTTTTCACTCGTTGCCACGCGTTCTGTTCATATGAGGACTGATCTTCCCACATATTGAAAGAAAAAGCTGGAAATATCATCCTCTGCTGTCCATGGGCAGAACATCCACCGCACTGAAGCCCAGCTATCACAAACATAGAATTAGACTTTGTGGCAAAGCTGTTTGGCTGAGCACACCGCTGCTCTTCATTTAAAACTCTAAATGTCACGTCTGGTGCAGGATGTTGCTCACGTTGCTCCCTCACTTAGCAGCAATCTGACTGTGAACGCTTCATCTCACCCTCCCTCCTCTTTCTTCTTTCAATTTATCCTGCTGTTTTCTTCTCATATTTCCCTCACCGTCTCTCTTTTGCTCCACTCTTTCTGTCTTCTCTCATCTTGCTCTCGCCTCTCATTTTCCCTGTCTCACCCCCCCCCCCCCCCCCCCCTCCCTCCTCTCCTCTCCTCTCCTCTGCACAAGTAGCCAACCGTCGGCAGCTGAGTCTCATCTCATTTGCTCCCCCCTCAGGCTCCGTGGCACACAGCATCCACGGAGAGGCGAAGGGGAAGCGAGGAGCTGATGAAACCCGCTGCTTTGTGTTAACACACCTTTACTTTCTGGGTTGTCAGCTAACATCGGGGTTCATGAATCACTGGATTATTACTGAGTGTGGGAATGTATGTGAATGCCTCTGGGCATTTTATCTGTGGGCACTGAGGCATGCGTTTTTGTCTTCAGACACACGTTGTTATTAATCATTTGGATTTACTGTTTAATGTCCCCGCACACGTAATAAGGTTCAGGACACTCAGTTCTAAACTATGTACAGACGAACGAGTTACGGAGCAACACCTTTCATTAATTGGGCGAGAAGAAAGTGGAGAGGTTTATTTCTACATGACTATATAACTATCATTGGAGGGAGAGGAAAAAACACAATGTAACATGTAAATCACGTGGCAAATCAGTCAAAACAGCACCAACTGATTAGATTTGGAAATTTTCATTTCATTTCATTTTCATTTTGGGAAAATTCATTTAGATTTTTTTCTTATCTTAGTTTTTTTCTGTTCTTTGCTCTTGTTTGCTGATTTTAGTCACTGGTTTAAATCATGATCTCTTGTGTTTGTATTTGTGCTGGCTTTGTGTTGGCTTTTACATCTTTGGTTCTTCTGTTCTTACTTAGCATTTTGTATTTTTGAGTTGCAGCATTTGTATTTTAGTTTTTTATCATTTCAACGACATAATTTTATATGTAATATGTAGTCTGAGCACCTCTTTCTTCAGCACAGACTGAACCCTCTTAGACTAGCTCTCTTCAAGTAGTTTTAAGGAACAGTTCTTCAGGCTGAAGCTTAGACCAAACAGTTATGTTGTAATGTGATGCAATAACTGATTGATTAAGACTGCTTCTTACCTAATCAATCCTAAAAAGGCAACCCACACTTTAGGTATTCACTAGTCAATAAAAAAACTATAGGCTAAATTCTAACTGGCTGAATGTTGGAATCAGAAATATTTGGCACCAGCTAATATTTAATTAAGTGTGTTGTTTTAGAAATATATCCAGTCACAAACTGACCAAAATCATGGTTCAATAAACATTTTGAAATGGTAGAAGGGTCAATACTGCTGCTACATTTTGGTGGTCTTAAGCCTCTGCATACAGGAAATGAGACTGACCATCTTCCAATTTCTAGAAAGTGACTTCAGGGACACTGATGTTTATTTTCCCACTGTATCAGCTTGTTATGGTCCATTGCATGCTCCTCAGTCTAACAGATGTCATGGATTTAGGCTCAAATCTGCAGTTTCCTCTTCAGGATTCTTTCTTTTTTCTTGGCTCCTTCTCCCGGTGCCTATCTGCTGCACCCTGATTGGACATGGGTTACTCTACCAATCCTTAGAAGCCGCTCCTTATCTAAACCCTGCTCACCTCTCATTCCAGATAGCTTTCTTTTGATTAATGCAGCTTGCATCTAGCCTGCAGCTACCCTGTCTGTGCAAATGTTTCTGTTTCTGTGCTCTGCTGTTTGTTGGCTATAAGCTTTGTAGGGAGTAGTCATTTAGGCACAGCTATGATAAATAACCGGTATGGGTATTTAATGATTTGTAGATGTGCTTATGTACTTTCACAAGTCTTTAACCCTTATAAGCAAGTACTTGCTGCAGTGTGTTTTGTCTGAAGTAAACTGGCATGCCCAATGTACTCATGTTTGTTTGTTTAGCTTTCAGCTATGAGAGTACAGACTTCTATTCCCACACAACACATAAAAACCTCTTCTTAATGACTGGAATGCTTTTTTTTGGGGCCGTCCATTTTTGTTCGGAATGTGTTCCTCCAACTGTAAGTACATTTCTGCTCAGAAACATAAATGAAAAACTCCTCTCATTATAGATTAAGGCATTTCCTTCAGAAAGGTGACTGATCGTTTTCCACAAACGCGCATTGATTTTTGTGGCACGATCAATGCACCAACAACAATGCCATACTATCTGCAATTTAATGCCGGATAGCAATAAACTCATAATATGCCATTGCCTGTGGCAAATTTAATTAATGACCCCTAAAAGACCAGGAAATTTCACCCCTACACTTATTATGTTGGAGGCAGGTCTATTGTCCTTGAATACTAAGACAGATTTTTTTTTTTTTTTCAGATGTGCAAAGCACAGAGGGTGAAATCAGTAAGTTGCTCACTTCTCAGAGGATCTCCTCAGGGCACAATATGTCTTAGTCCTGTCAGCAGGTGACCTTTGTGTTTCCCTCCCTGATTTGAGTTTGTAGAACTGCGCTGTGTGTCACACTCTGCTGAAAAAAAAGGGCGATATTCTCAATTCTAAGGAGATACGGGTGACAGCATGAATCACAAGGGAATCAAGCGGCTTATTTTTGGCATTTGAAGGACTGGAAGGCGTGATTACGGACAAGCAAGTCGTTCCATGTTCATGAAATTCTGTCAAATAATATTTCTATTAGCCTGCTCCTCTCCACTGACCTACTGTTTGATGAACAGTGGGGGCAACGCTTTGAAAAGAGGGATGTTAACCCCTACCATTTGTGTGTCAGACTCCATAACAGCATTGCTGTGACTGGTTTATTAAGGTGCATTAATCTCTCTCACTTTGGCACTTTCACAGTACAGGTCAACTATCGAGATCCTGACCTTGATCATCCCGTGTCATCAATCACAATCTGATGAGACAAGGATGATGTCATTTTGAGCTTGTGGGCTGATCTACATATCAATCTCAGTGTGTTCAAGGCTGAAGTGACCCCCAATAAGAGATGTCATTGATCACTCTCAACAGTACAGTAATAACAAAATGGGATTTAGTTCAATTAATTAACTTCACCATGTCGCAGTCCTGGAATACAAGCTGTCACACACGCTGGGATACGGACGAGCAGATGGCAGAGATTGGTTCTTACACGCTAGCATGGAAAATGTCACACAAACATGAAGAAAATTGGACGAATTTCAGAAACTAGAGAAGTCTCACTTGCCTTCCCAGCAGCCTTCCTGCATGAAACCAGCAGTTTCACGGCCATTTAAGTGTAACTTTTCCCTGCTCTTTCTTTTTGGCAGGATTAGGATCAGAGCTGTATGGCACGAAACTCTTTCCTGTGACTTTGCTTGACATTTGGGGGCCCTTGCCCCACCCCTCAATCCAACTTTCTTTACACAGAAATCTGATTTGCCTCTCCCCATCTGGTTTCATCATTTGTTTAGTTAGGACTGGCTCGAATCCACTGAAGAAGAGGCATGTCACGCTTTGTCTGACCTGCGCCCAGAGGATGATGTGATTGAAATGATCAGTTGCAGCGTTTACCATTTGCACTGATCTGGCAGTCCTTCATTCTGTCTCCGTCCTCTCCCCGGGCATAAATAACACCACACAATACAGCACCTCTACGTAGGACTATACGTGGAGTCGTGATATCTGCACAGGCAAATTACAAACACAAGCATGCATGCCTTACAGCCATTCTTTATCAGAATATAAGCATGCGCACACAATCACAACAGCACCCGAGCGCAAGGTATTACTCTCAGAGTATGGCCATGTGGTGCCCCACAGCAATGAGACAAGAAGGGTCCAAAAAACTAATATTTGCATGGATGGTTATCTTTATAAGGTCCTCTGGCTTTATGGAGCTGTAAACCTTAGACTTCATTGAGCGAGGACAATATGTGAGTCAAGATAAGAGACAAAGGCCTGACCTGAGTTTAAGTGTCCCGCTGTCTATTCAGAGCAGGAAAAGGCCAATAAAAAGGTGGGAACATAACCTACTCAGCGGAGGACAAAGAGGTTACAGTGCATGCTTCCATGATCCAAGTCGACTCCTTTTTTTATATCAAAAATGTCGCACATAACTTAAAACAACTACAGTCTCAAACACATTACAGGGTGATCATTAGCATGAAGGGGGCACGTCGTAGAAGTTTAAAAACACAGTCCAGCACACATTTAGAGTAGCAAGCTATCAATAAGATGAAATATGAATAGACATACACAACCAAGATGGTTAAAAAGGAAAAAAAAGGACTGAAGGAATAGCTTGCTCTCTCTCTCTCTTTGCAGTCGAGTTCTTCTTTCATAGCCCTTCAGTTTAGCTTCACATAAAATAACTTTTCAGAATTCTCTGAGGATATTTTCTTTGTTTTAAGTTAAACAAACCCAACCCAGACAGCCTTCAACTTGAAAACAAAGAAAACAAAATAAGTCAATAAAGACTGGTTGAGTCAGACAGGACAACTATTTTTTATTATTCAGTAGTCTGCACAGAAGTTTCATTACAGGAGAAGTTTCGATAATATAAATGAAAGCATGGGTGCAGAAAAACAATCAAGGAGAGACTTCTTACTATATTATAAAACGTCGAGACAAATCTGAGCTTTAACAGGAGGTCAAAGTGTTTCATGATGCCTCATAATTTCAACATGCATGCATGCATTAAAGGACAACTCACTATGAATTACCTTAGGACTTTTCACTCTTCGTAAACCACTTGAGAAGCTTGGTTACCGCATTTTGATATCCTGAAAAAAAATGCTCTCAGTAACTGTGCTAGAAACTATATAACGCACAAAGAAATTCCGCAAATTTAACCAAAAGTTTCTTGCTTTTCCCTTATTTCCTCAATCTGTCCTCAAGTTGCTACTTGACCTTTTTCAAAAGCTCATCCTCATAAAGTGATCAGACACATACCGGGAGTCCCCATGAACAAAAATATTTATCAGACTCAGAACAGTTTCCCTTATTAGTTTATGTGTTTCTTATACAGTTTGTTGAATCACAGACGTCCAAACGAGAGCAGAACCCTGTACGTCCTCGTTGTTGTTGCATAAAGACATATTAACCACCACAGAACACCAAATTATATCATCATGAATGTTGCCCTTACAGGATTAAATCAAGCCACGGTTACAGGCTCTATCCCCATGTTTCCCATTTCCGTTTGAAAACGATGCTGAACACTTCCTACCCAGCAATCCTTGTAAATCCTTTTGGTTTAGAGTGCCAAGCACATAAATGTCACATGGCGATGCGCATAAAACATTTGCCTTGTCTGGTACCGCATTTGCTGCACATTTGCTTTAAATTAAATCACGACACAGATGAACATTTTGGTTTGTCCAGAAAGGCTGTACGGCATTGCTCACTCATTCGGGATAGGTATACCTAAACTACAGGGTATGCATATGAAATTATCTTTTTTCTCTGACCTAAAGCTACTGAAAATCCACATTTTATTATGCAAAACCTAATTTTAAAGGACAATCAAACATGAATCCAGTAGAAGCTTCAGTGAAGTCATCAGTAACCAAGTCCTGTTTATGGCTCTGAGTATCTTTCCCTTCTTAGGAAGAGAATACTGCAGGACTTTGCTTTAAAGTGATTAGCACAATGCAACACTGCAGCAAAACTATATCGCCACTCATCACTCATTAACTCTGACAGACCGTTGTGGCAGCAGCAAATAAACGTGTCCCTTGGTGCCCCGGGATGAATGATGAGCTTTTGGCTTTGTACTTGAACTGTACTTGCCCTTTTTCCCCAGTCCCTCGGATCTTCGTTTGAGAAGACTTTTAAATTGCAAAGTCTTTCGCTGAATTTAATTTGATGGAGGCAAAGTGTGTTTGAGCAAATCTGAGGGGGTTGTAACCTTGTCCGCATGGGTCATACATCAGCTCAGTTTGTCACACTGTGGCTCTAACATGTGTGGTGAATTCATCGATTTGGGAAATGTGATGTTGAGCTGAATGCGAAGTACATGGATATGACACCCAGCTCTGCTTCACACTGCTGAGATATGAGCAAATCATGATAATGATAGTACCGGAGTCCATGGGTGCAGCTTATGTGCAAGGTGAAGACATTTTTCAGGGATAGATACCATTGAAAAAGAAAAGATGACAAGTTCATTTGTGTTTTCCAACCAGGTTTAGTTAGTAGGGACAGTTTTTATTTGAAAAACAGCAACCAAAAAATAGACACCTATTTTTTTTTATTTCTTTTTTTTACATTCATATATCCTTTTTGTGGATGTTAAAAGATGGAACAAGTTGCCGGCCATGTGCAGACAGAAGCCACTGCATGATTAATTCATGAATTGAAAGATGTGAAAAATGTAAATTGGAAAATGTAATTTATTTTCTATTTAAATACTACAAAATATGTAATACTAGGACATAGTTGTTAAGCTTCTAATAAGCTATATATATACACATACACTTACACATTCAAACTTAGGTCTTTTGTAGTAAACCTGCCTTGAGTGATTTTATTTTATGCACAATTCCTTATTAGAATGTGAATTTAAAATGTGAAGTTATGGGTTGTATATTTGCACAGTAGCAATTGAACAAGAAACATTTGTTTTCTCAACTTTGCACAATCAATATGTTATGAAAGCTCAAGGCGGAAAAAGTAGGCAAAGTTCACTTAACAGCTTTTATTTCCCTGACCTTTATGTTCAATGGGAGGGTTAAAAACATAGTCTCATAGAAAAAAGCAGGTTGCATCAATAAATTCGGAATCATGCAGGTTTTGAATATATTAAAATGTAAAGTGATAAGTTGAAAAACCTGCTTAAATATGTGGATACTGATGCTTTTCGCTCTTTTAGATGATGTTGTTAAAACCGGGAAAGCAGTTGAAGTGGTTTTGTTATTTTCAATCTCAATCAATCAAATGACATTTCAATATGAAAACAAAGTTAGCAAGTAAACGGTTTATGTGTATTGTTAATCTTACATTTATGACTGAACCATAACTGTGATGCAACATTAAGACAGGAGAAGAAAAATTATGAACTCTCTCAATCTTTATTCCAATTATGATGGAAATACTGTTTTCCTTGTCAATTTGACTCTAATATAAGTAGTCCAATAGTGACACGAGCTGGATTATCATCAGCCTACATTTAATACTCTCACAAAATGATATTCTATTAGATAGTTAATTAGATGAATATTGGTCTGTGAAATCTCAGGTATAAAATCTTAAATAAAGACAACTGGAGTCCACTTGCCTTTATTCAGGATCCTAGGATAACTATCTTTATTATTGGAAATGCAACGAGCTGAAAGAAGCATCCCTTTGAAGAAAATTTCAGCATCCTACATTAGGATCAGTCATTCATGAGTCCAACAGCCTACTGGTCCCTCCAGGTGGTTCCATCTACTTAAATCTGTTTTCTACAACATCTAAAAGGATTTTTATCCTCAAGTAGACACTTCTAGGCACTCTCACAAACCTGATCCTCTTCATAAAAGTAAACACTGGGGTTATATAGCCAGTAGGCGGGTAAATGGGAAAAAGATTGATCAGATTATCTGTTAAATGGAAGGCTATAGGTTGCATTTATTACAGCTCTGTGAAGTGTTTGTGCTGCGATGCATATGACGAGAGCATAAAAATACTGAATAGCAATGGTCTGACCCATCCTGGGGGTTGATTGAATATCATTTAGTAGCTGAATCAACAAATTCCAGAGTGGAACATGGACTCACGAATTCATATACCATTACTTTCATTTAGTTGTTTACACATTTATTGTGACTGATAAGTTGCCCAAAAAAAAATAAGATATGAAAAGACTTCAGCATCAACAAAAATCAGACCAACTCCCATACCAAAGCACGGACTGTGTTGGTTATTGGTCACTGGGAGTTTGAGCTGATCTCATAAGCAGCTCTTTGGAACTTTGGATAAATAACAGCTTTCAAATTCTCATGAAACAGCCAAGTGTCAAAGGAAACTGGTGTTGTTTCATAAAAAGGAGTTCCCAAGAGTCATTACTGTGTAGTCGATACACAAACCCTAAAAGGCAGAAGTACCATTGATGCGTATGGTCATTTGTCTCAACTACCAATATGAATGTTATGAATTATGTATCTATTTAATCAAACCCCAGGCCCTAATCCAGAAAAGGTTCCTCAATCCAAACAAAACAAACACACAACTGCTCATTTTACACAGCTGTGAATTAACCTGGAAAACTGGCAATGTTCATTTCTGAGTAATTTGTCTCAAAGATCAATTAAAAGTATCACTTTTTATGATGGAAAACATTAAAAAAATATATATATTTACATGATTTCAGTCTTTGAAGCCTCTCAAGCTTAATTTCACTGTACACTGAAATAAATTCAATTTAAAAAAGAGGGATACACTAAACAACCCAAAATAATAATTCTGTCACAGAGGTCTGTCCCTTGACTACGTTTCCTCTTAGGTCTTGAATCTATGTGTCATCATGTAAGCCATGCCTCTGCACAGACAAATGTAACTATTACTCATTCTGCCAAAATATCCAGACGCTTGAAGACTTTAATTTGCGATAAGGCTTTATGAGATGTGAGACTTTGATATTACTTTTAAAAATGCTTTGCCTGTGGTCTGTTGGCAGCAGGAATGATAAATAAAAGTTCCCACAGTGTTAACTAAACAAAAATCCTATCTTCAATCATTCCTCTGCCACCCCTCTGGGGCTGCGTACTCAAAGCAAGACAGTCTTGGAGATCATTCAATATTTCTGACATATACAAACTCCTTCTCTGCCTCATTTCAGCAGCGGGGACATGATGGGCGCTGTGAATATTGTAGGGTCATGGCAATCAATGTATATTTCTGAAGCTGAATAATGCTGTTATGCTTTAAAAATCACATTGCAATGTTCACCTTACATTTAGTAATTGTTTAACCCTGTAATGCCAAATGTATCATATTATTTGATACATACGGTTTCTGAAATGTTTTGAGGCTGACACCTTTTGCATAATTTAATGGTAAAAACTTTGCTCAAAATCCTATTGTACACAATCAGATAAATACCTGATAACAGGGGGCAGAAGACTACACAAAATATAATCTTTACTTATCGCATAGTAATAAATTATTAATATAAAAAATGTATTTCTGTTTTTTCTTTTTACAAATTTTGTTAAAAGGCCAAATAAGGAATTCAAACAAAAAAAATGTCATTTTCTGTTTTGTTTTGTTCTTGGATCAGGCCTTAAAGAGTTAAATTTGTGCTACAAACAAACTGACCAGATTCAGTGGTGAACTTTTACCAAACTTAGTGCCAGCCATCAAACCAAAAGTCTTCCACCAACAAAAGTCAGAGTCAAAAGAATCCCCAACCTCTAACCAACTCAACCAGTAAAAGTAAGTGGGGATGTAAACCCTGGTTTAACTAAAGGCCTGGTACTTTATAATCCTACAGTTTAAAGAATACCAACAAAGATAAGGCCACACAAGCCAGCTGCTGCAACCTTATATTCGTATTTGCATCAACAGGCCTCAATTTTCGTTCTGAGAGTCTCACAATTCTGTCTGTTTAAAGCTGACTGTTACTGCAGTCATGGAGCAAATCTTTCAACCACGTGAGGCAAGTTCTCATCCGCAGTATGTATATTTAGCTTGACAGCGTAATGCAGAAAAAGATTTGTCCAAAGTGGATACTAATTCACCTCAGTTGCAAAGAAATGAGTCTCTCCTCATCCTGTGCCGCTTGTTCATTTTACTATGTATAAAGTGTTATCCTAAATTTAACCAAAGCTGATGTCTGAGTGTACATGCAAGCAGCACAGCACTGTCCCAAAGGAGACTTTTATTCCTTGTTCATGTCAGACCACCCCTCCACGAAAAAAGAATGTCACACTCAACAAACAAGGCATCAACGCAGCATCTGGCCAGTGAGACAATTTGGCAGTTTTTCTGTGCTGTGGTAAGTGGTGACTTTAATGAAGATGCATCGTGCCTGCTCCAGATTTATCTCCCATCGTATGGCCCAGCAGATGCTAATGCAGTGTTCAACCTCCCCAGCAGAAGCCTCTCATTTCTACACACTGCTGCATCCTCATCAAGGCTAATACACTTTAGATCCGAGCAGCAGGTCTGTTTGCACCCTTCCAAGCCCTCAATGGGAGTGTACTATAGAGCCAAGACTACAACCAGTGTGTGTGTGTGTGTGTGTGTGTGTGTGTGTGTAGGTGTGTGTGCTGGCTTATCTGGCCGTGCTTCAACAGCAGATGGTTATATTTTTATAAGCATTAGAGCAACTCAGTCATCTTACTAAGCTCAGACTTTTTTAAAAATTCATTTACAGAAAGCTTAGAAATGTAGCACCAATGTAGAGTTGATTCACACACTTTGTCCCCAGTCTTAGCCTGTCATTGTGTCCACTCATTGGGACTTTATGGGAGAAGTTGGTTTGATTTCCAAAATCTAAAAGTTAGACCGAACAGTAACAGCCTTACAGTAGCTGTGCAGCATTCTCAGTCCTACCTGATCAAACTTGCTATGTCCATGCTATTTCAGAGGAAATATGGACAGTGGAAAACACTAAGGTATTGCTGCCATAGCCATTTATTCAATTATTTCCCAACGTCTCTGTAAAAGAAAGGTTGATTTTATTTTTTGTGACATAAAATCTTCTCAGTCAGATGTAGTTATGCTTTTTGTGAAAACATGAAATATGAACAGCATTTTATCTTAATAACTCTGAAAGCATGGATAAGTGATAAAAGGATAGAAAGGCTTAAGGAACACTAGTTCAGGGATTCTGATCCGATATACCTCAATTTACAAAGAAATGGCCTTTAAGTGAGCCATAAATACCTTCTACAAAGCCTTAAATCATTTATAGTGACTGCAAAGAAAGAAGTCTGAGTGCAGGGTTGGACCATGAGAAATGTGAGGTCGGTGTTGTATTCAATCCAATCAAAAAGACTGTGCTGCAAGAATTTAGATGTTTAGCTCTTCATCAGGCCACTTACAGATATTCCATTTGCAATCACTGGTGTCAAACTCCTCTTTTTAGTCCTCGTGCACAGTTTAGACATACTTTGCAGAAGATTTTCTTTCTGTTTAGAACGCTGAAGGGTTCTCTTTTATATTGATGTTTTGTGATGCATGAACAATTGATGTTTTGTGTTACATGAACAGGAGTCACATGTGAAGTTGTTGAAGCACCATAGACTCCGGGCTCATTATTCCCACAAAGACATGCTCTCAGCCTTACAAACATGTTTTAATTCAATCAGAGGGGAGCTCCTGTAGCAGGGTGCATTGTGGGATAGATTGCATTAGGCCTCCACCCTATGTAGAAGTTGGCAATCTGTAGATTGTCCAAGAAATCAACAGGCATTATTATGATACAGTCAAAATCCTGCTGGTGTCCCACGCCTAATTTCAGTTTTAATTCAAGCCTTACAACCCAATGATATTTGGCAGTAAAGCAGAAGCAGTCTCAAGGGGATCCTTCAGTCCTCAAATCCAAATGCGCTGCTTTGAGCCAATTTATATGTAGTGTTCTCTTTAACCTCTGTGTTATCAGAAATTCACTGCCATGAAGGACGGGGGATGAAACGGAATGTTTATTGAGTTGTAAATATTGTAAATGGAATCATGATGTGGCGCCCCCGCTTTGCAAGGCTTTCCAATTACAGAAGGGTAATAAGACTCCTTTGTCAGGTCAAAGCCTGTAAGACTGGCTCTGTGATTGCGCTGGTGGTGAGCTAAAAAGAAACATGCATTCTCTTGGAGGGACCGTCCAGCTATCTGCTCTCCTGAGCATGCAACATAAAGTCATTCCTGTTGACAAAAAATGCTTGTTACAGTTAAAACAGGTCATTAAGTCTTTATGAGAGATATCCTTGTGATGTTCTCGTTTGTTTTACTTCTTATTAGTGTTTAATGCAACCTTTCTGTAACTGCTTTCCATCCTGTTAAATATGGTTTATATTTACAGGAAGGCTGTGCTTTGCATTCACTCCAGCAGCTTTATGGAGAGAACCGAATGCAGACATAAATACCACATCATACGCCCAGTGTGCATTTCATTTTTGATGAAAACACACTCAGGGTACTCTCACATGTGTGGACGTCCACACATTGTCTCTCAGCTCAGCCTGTGTGCTTTGGTCCATGCACTGGTGTACAAGCATTTATGAGCTTGTGTAAGACGTGTTCAACTACACATTACAAGTCACAGTTTGGTGAATAAACTTAATCTGTTACAACAAAATAGGTGATTAAAAGTATATGACCGCAGCGTTTCATTAACATGCCATTTTTAATCCCAAGGAAAATAGTGAAGGCAGCCTCCCAACCTTTATGACAATGAAATGAACCTTCCTTAAAGCAACAACTGAGAAAGTTACACATGGGAATAGACTTGATGATATAAAAATCCATTAACTACAGCAGTTTTAAAAAAAGTGGCAGAGAAGCACTATTAAGGAAAGGAAAGAGGTTAAACCAATGTCAAACTCAAAACTTCAAAGAAATAATTAGCTGAACTCTAACTGGAGGCCGTCACCCCTCCTAATTACGCCGCAGCATGTCACCGTCCTACTGACACGCTGCATTTGATGCATTTTGTAAAGATGGAAATCAGAGCTAATCACGTCACGATTTTCACCTCAATGGGGGCAAGAAAAACTGACTCCCGGTTTATTTTTTTCTTATTTACAAATAACAGATTGTTCTCAACAAATAGTAATTACAATGTAATAAAGCTCTCATAAGACGCTATTTTTACTTTTTGTCAAATGATTGATTGGCTCAAAAATAAAAAAGGAGAGATTCTGCCTTTACTGGCTTTACTTCCTGTTTGGTTTTTCAAACCTAACATCTAGTGGCATTTTTCTTTTATTCATGCTAAAGTCTCATGTCAGAAATGACAGATTCTGGAGTTGCCCACAAATGCAGTGAATCAAACCACTTAAGTAGAATGAATGCAGCCAGTCGTTCTCATTAAGTGGTATCACATATGAACTCGGCCCAGTGTGCGGCTGCTTCAGCAATCAGTGCAGCGTGAGTCATTAAAAATTGTCCCTGTTTAAAACAAAAGGGACAAATCTAGCTTTTTCTTCCTTTGAGCGACATTATTGTGACCTGTTTAAAACAGCTCTCACTGATTTGGCTGAAAAACCCCGACAGCATTGCTGTGAGTCTCATGAAAAAGGAAAAAGCTATTACAATTTCAAACCACAGACTGTGAAAGTTATGATCCTTTTTGGACATAAACGTAACTATTAAAAGTTTTGTGGCAAGTCAGAACAGTTGGATTCCTAAAACTATTGAGAAGTACTGTTGCCTAATCCTAATAAAATAGCTGTCACTCTGTGACTCACATTTAGCATTGACATATACTGACCTGTGAGGTCACAGAGACGTTTTACCAAAATTTTCTTCCTATAGCCCCATCAAAGAGGATTTAACCTTTAAATTTTGCCACTAACTTTGTGTCAACTGAAACCCTAAGGCACAAAAAACTATGTTTTCACAAAAAGCTTGCTTGGTTGATGGCTATGCCTAAAAGGCAGGTTGCATGAGGGTAAAGCAGAGTTTTGGGAATGGATCTGTGAAAATCTGTGCACTTCTATTTAGTGAGCTTGACTGACTATGACTGTGTTTTCAAGTCAATAGCATTTCATTGACACACAATAAGTCCCAGATGAGTGTCCTCTTAAGATGGGTGGATGTGCCCCTTGGATTTGATTTGGAGGGGTGGTGATGCAATTAAACACATCTGTTTTTAATGACAGGCAGAGCGGCTTTTGGATTCAGAATCACGCCTTTTCTGCTTTGATAAAGTCAAAGTAAAACAGCCTGACAGATTGGATTTAATGCACATTTTGATCTGTGCATTTTCACTGACTGACAACATCATTTCTGTATTCACTGTTATTTCAAGCAGAGTAAACAAGATTGTTTTTTATGCTATGGCATTTTGCTTTTGGAATAACCTGCCTGCTACAGTACTGAAAAAATTAGTTGTATTTTTGAATTGTAAAAAAAGGCGCTAGTCAAAGGAAAATAAATCAGTCAAGGCAAGGTGGCTTTCAACGCATTGCTGATTAAAAAATATTTGAATAAGATTAATTAGCTGTGGCCTGAATACGTGGCTCTGACTTCACTGCCCCATTTGCAACTAATTTGCAGCTAATTTTAGAGCATGGAATAAGCAATCCCAAACAACTAAAATAAGTACTGTGCGATATTAACGGTGGTCCATGGCAACAGAGCATGGCATGGAATCCGTGTTGGTTTCCTTCTTTCACAATTTCCCTTTTCCTCCACACACAAACAATTCCTTGCACAAAAAGCATATCGGATAACGTTACTGTTTAGAGATGCATCAGTATGTTGGGATTGCTAGTACCTGGGAAAATGGTGGTTTGAGCTGATGCATAACCTTTTCAGGAAAAGGTGAGTGAAAAAGGTCACTCATTTGGATTTATTATCTAGCAATGCATGTTTAAGCCAGGTGCAGCTGCTCCTGGAATGCGACTCTTGGTGACATCGTTTTTAGATGTCAGCTGGGGGCAAAAATCATGTGTATAGTGTGACAAGCTTCTTTTTCTTTTCATTTCCTCTTCCTCATAGAAATACTCTCTGCATCCTGCATCATTGATAGCTCAGTGTTTCTATGATGTCCACTAGTTTTAGAGATTAAATCCACTATGATGTTCATTAAAACCTGTGATAGAATGTGAAAACAGGGGGGCAAAGGACTCAAACCAGTCATGATCCAAGGTGCTTTTCTTTAACTTTAGTTCTTATGGTGTACTTTATTTCAGCTCAGTTTCAACATTTCAGCGGTTTACAGGATGGTGCAGTGGTATATGCACACATGCTGTTCTCTGCATTGTAACATTATGAATGGCTTTAATATTCTCTAATGTGATGTAACACCCAGTTAACATTGTTAAGGAAAGCTAAAGATAAAAAATGCCCACAACGACTACGGGCATAAAAGTATTTTGGTTTCTTCCTCAGCTGTTGATCAAACCTTGACCTGTAACGAGAACTGAAAACTGTTCAGGTCCACTGAAGACAAAAAGGATGCCTTTGAATTGCTTTACATGTTTTCACATATGAAAACATGTAAAGCCTTTCAAAAACTCAATTTTAAATCCTCACTTACAGCTCTTTGCTCTGAAATCCCCCATATTTGAATAATATTCTTCTGAACAGTCTCAAACTATTTTCTTTATTTTCATTTCATGCTTGTTGTTTTGTTTATTTTCTGGCTACTTTTAGTGTTTTGCTTTTAACTTACCACTCAACCATCAGATAGTAACGATCTGAAGGGGGTGAATCAGCAAAAGAGAACATATCAATGAACCAGCTTTGAACTTATCTTTGCTGTGCGAATCCATGACAACATGAAACAACAAAGCAAAAAAATCTAAATGCATAAAGTCTATAAAGGCCTTACACAAACGCTATCAGCAAGCACTTTGCAAGTCTGAGCAGTGGGCTCTGAAAACAATTAAAGAAACAAGAGGAGGACAAAAGAATATCAGACAACAAGACAAAGTCAACACCAAAAGAAAAAGAAACAAGTTCTGGCCTTAATTGTATTCCTATTTCAATCTTGCACGTGTTTCCATGTTGTATTTATTTTCTGATGTGCTTTTGACATAGTAGAAAATGAAGAGGGGCTCACAACTCCTACAAAGTAAGTCATACTTGTGTAAATATTGGAAATGTTTAATGCTTAGTCATCTCAGTGGCTGTAAATATGTGTTTTTATCAGAGAAAATATATCCCCCAGGCTCCAGAACGCTAGTGTCATGCCCAATAAAAAAAAGCCTCCAGAGAGTATGAACTCACCTAGAGATGAAGACACTAACATCTTTTTTTTTGCTTGGAGAACATAGACATTTCAACCCTCCCTGCCTCAGAGTGTGAGCAGGGTCAGGAGACTCTGAGCTGTACTTAGCGAAAGATGCATGAGTACAGCAGACAGGAGCCTCAGGGAAAGCCATCTGAAGTAGGAGGAAAATCATTAGCTTTGTTTGCATGTTCTCTCACAATTAAATGTCTACCAAGTATGGCGGAGTGGTAAAAAAAGGAGAACATGTGCAGCTTAGATAATGATTTGTCTCTGGCTTTTGTATCACAGACGCATGTGGCTACAAAAAGCATCCCGGGCATGGCTGCCTGGATTACAGCTCTGCACTTATCCCTGAGCAGGCTCAATCACAAAGCCACATTTCATGGCGAAGGGGGGATGTGGGCGCCTCCATATTGTGACAAAACTATTGCTCATTCCACCTCTCAATATTTATCATAGTACAATTTCCCCCCACTGTCTGGCTCTCCGGGGCGTGATTTATGACACACTCACCCTCGGCCTCATCAGAACGCCGATGCGTTCATCACAAGGACTTTTCACAGGCATCAGTTTTGTTTAATCCAAAAGTGGGAGAGAAAAAGGAAAGAGACGGGTGGCTGACTGGGAAGTGGAGATAGATGCGAAGGAGGGGGAACTAACTGCGGAGAGTGCAGCACACTAACAGAAAGACAGAAAAAAAAAAGCCAGCATTCACTTATCTATACATCAAAGTAGTGACACTGCCTTGCAAATTTGGTAAAGCTCATTTGTAATGTTTTCCGCTTGTCACTGGCCTTAATGCACACAGCTCGTGGGAGTCGCGGCCTGCCACATGATCAATGGAAAGACAGGGAAGTTACATCTCACCATTAAACGCTTTTGACTCGCAATATGCAAAGCGCGGCTGCCATGAGTGATGCTTTTTTTTTTTTGCGGCAGCTGGGGGAAAAGTTGTCAGACAGATTATAAATCTGCTTTTTGTGCACGGCCAACGGCGCACTGCCTCGCATTTAAAGGCAAAAGGCTTTGTTGAGCCCTCCAAAGCCTGTGAAATGAGCCTGTGCAGCGAGGCCGCTGCTGGAACTGCGGCCGGCTGTGGCGGGACAGGAATCAGAGCTTGTTAACCGTCCGTTTGGCCTCGCAAACCCTTTAGTGATTTTGCAGTGATTATGAACTGTATTCAGGGGAGAGATGATTTGAGGGTCTCCTCTCTAATTTATCGTCTAATTGGCCAACCTGGTCATTTAAAGATTAGGAATAAGAAATCACTCCGTGCTTTGATGAGTTCTTAAGTACTTCTTTCATCAACCTTTTTCTTTCTCAAGTACTTTGTCATTGTCTGCGCTCCCTCTGTCTCCACTGTCAGGTTTGCTGCCAAATGAAGTCAAACACAGTTAACATGCCATTTATCTTGATTATTACACACTTGTTAAACTTCTCAGGAATCCCCTTACACAAAACCTCATGCTGGGTCTTTAGCAAAAACAATTTAATCCACAAAGTAATCAAGACCCACCAGAAACTAATCATCAATTACAGGTGCTGTAATCGTCTTTTTGTCCTTACTTTCACTGTGTACACGAAAGATATATGACAGCTGTGTAAAAATAGCCGACTGGAAAACACAGTGTGTTTGCAGGGTCTGGCAGTCAAAGGATCAGGTGGAAATAGCCTGATTTTTGCAGGTGAGACATATGACAAGATGTTATTAGACATCTTTACAGAGGCTCAGTCCTTATACACAAATTATATTTGGTTGTCAATCATTTGTAAAATGCTTTAAAGTTATTATTCATTACTATTTATCCTCCAGAATAAACAGGCTGAACCCTCTCCTACCAGCTGCATGGCTTTTCGTTAAAGAGTCTTCAGGAATAGTTCTCCAGATTTCTAAAAGGCTTCTGAAAGCCCCAAGCTCTTCTTAGGATGTGGGCTGCCTTTTGTTCCGTTCTCTGTCAGATGATCCCACACTACTTTAATAATGTTGACTAATACAGCTTTTAATACTTAAATAATTCACAGTTCAGTGTTAAGTGACCCAACAAGCAATACGTAAATAAAGAAATAGCAAAGTTAGAGAACTGATTGAAAATGGACATGACCACTTTAAAAGATTGGAAGGAGGTCTGGCTCATTGGAAGTAGGTTCTAAGGAGAGAAGGAAGAGCTCAAGACTTTTATGAGGGCTGAATTTAAATCTAAATAATCTTTTGAAACACCTGAGGACAGCCAAATAGGGACTGCGTTCAGTCATCAGACTGTGGGCGAAATTGCGAACTGGCTCTCTGCTTCATCATTAGTGGTGCATTAAGTAGCACCTGTCAGCTCTTGGGTGTAATTCACCGGATGAAATTCTAACCTACCTCTAAACAAACCTTGTGAAAAGCCTCTCTGGTTTTCTACTGCATTGATTTTTACCATATAGAATTAGCTGATATACATTCACAAACATGGTCCCTGAGTGGCTGAAGCCTTTTCAGGCAACATATTCATTATGTGCAATAAAGCTTTTCACTTTTCATGCACAGAAAATTCAGAGACTACAAAGGCCGATAGGAATTTTCTCCCATTTTGCCTGGATGTACCGACCTGGCACACACATTTCGCTGAATATATCCATTCAATTCCCTCAATGCAGAGAAACCAGTTGCCTTTGGAGGGACTGACTCATCCTGACACAAACCACAAAGGTAATAATGATATAAATGATCACACAAATGAATGGAGATTTCGCTCCTTGCATATTATCTCCCCAACTTAAGGGGAAGTTGGAGGGTTTTTAAAAAGAACTTCATACTTACCTTGGAGGTTTTTTGAATTTGTGCAGTGGCTGAGGCTCCCCCCGGAGCAAATTGTGAAATACTTGGTTAAGCTGTTTATTGATCTTGGATGAGGTGAGAGAAGGTATTCCCAGTCTTGTACAACCAAGCTTTTAAAAGGAAGACCTCTCTGCACAGTCAGTACTGATAGACATCACATATCCATCCACCCACACAGCCGACAGCAGATAGGAGCTTGAACCCCGTACGTATACATTTTCGTGGGACATATAGCACATGCAGCACTGGCACTGCCCTCAAAAGGTTTGATGTTTCAGTGTGCAGGGAAAAAGAGTGTCCTCTGGCTGTAAGAGTACCCCCTTTAGGTGGACCGATACTGAGATAGCACGTTTTATAGTTCCTCTTACAATTCACAGGGTTTCATTATTGCACAGTCTGCACAAATCAAACGTGACATCTTAACAAATTCCCCTGCAGTTCATTGAAGCTACACAATGGCCGAACTAATAAGACATTAAATAATAAGAAGTTAAAATTACACAGAAAGGGATTTTTCAGATAATACAAGTGTGTATGGAGCCAGGCGGGAGCTGATCTTCTCCCTGTGCCATTGTTTCCACATGCAGTTGGAATTGTTACGGCAGGTTTTTCATCCCATTCTTTTTCTTCAGCTTTGTACGTATTCAAAAGCCATGTATTGAAGAATGGAAAAAAGACATGAGGAGTGGTGGTGTGGGGGAACAACATGTGATCTTGTGCAATGATACCAGCCCAACAACCTGGAAACAAGACATATAGACAAAATTAATTTGTTTTTAAAATGACCCACTCTCCAGAACCACATACAGTACATATGTTATTTTTGTTTTCCTTAACCTTGAAAAGGAAATAGACTTCCTGTGATAAAACAATCATTTGTGTATGTGTGTGCATGTATGTGTATGTGTGTGTGCGCGTGCGGGTGTGCGTGTAAGTGTACGTGTGCGTGTGTGTTTGTGTTTCTGGATATAACAACCACCTCATTAAGTTCAGGAAAGGAATCTTTCACAGAGTCCAAAGTGTAACTCAGTCTACAAAAGATTTAAATTTGGTCCAGCAATATAAAAAGGCCTCTGATAAAATATTTTTTTCTAGCTACACAAGACAGATATAAAAATATAAATAGCTGTTCTTTAATATTTGTTTTTCTGCCTTTTTCGCATTTTATAATGAGATTGTGTTGTTTGCTCTTCCTGGTGCTCACTGTGTATTCAGCACAGCACAACATAATCACAGGCAACATCCGCAGATCTCCGTTCAACCTATTTCTTTCTTAGTAACCTAAAGTAATTTAAATTTAGGTCATACTGAGTGCTAGCCAATTATACCACTCTACTCTATCAATTTCAGTGTCTGCTCAAGCTTCTTTTAACAGAGTTACATAAGCCAAGCTCCACAAAGTCATAATTGCTACTGCAGACACCACACAGAGTGGGAGGTGTTTTGGACTATTTTGGGCTTTGCCTGAGCGGTCCGAGTGTTATTAATCTGTACTGTGGCCACAGTTTTATCTCAGCATGTAGCCATTAATTAATTGATGATAATCAGTCGAGAGAAAAAGCTTAGCCATCACTTAGACTTAATTAATAACCAGGACACCAGGGAAACGGCCAGCAACATTCACAGGTTTGAAATTAATAAATACATGTTCCCAGTAGGACTACATCTGGAATTCTTAAACTGACTTTTGTGAAGGAAATACTACGACCAGGACACCAGGACACACTACTGTATACTGCAGTTTAAACCAAAAAAGACAAGTAGTATGTGGTTGTTTTTTATTTATCATGGGGTTTACCCTGGTGACTTAGACCGGTGTGCCCATCCCAGCTATCAACGAGCAACCCAGAAATTTGAGAATGAAGACATTTTTTCAAAGGTGCTTTTTGACATCAAGACATCATGACATCAAGTGTCACATTCATTCATATCCACACATCCACACCAGATTTACAAGGGACTAAAACCAAATGGCCATGCTGAAAATGCAGTATATGAAGCCGTCTGATTGACAATGAGCTGACACTGGGTTATCTAATTTCGTTAGTATTCTTGCTAAAGCTCATACAAATTCAAACTGAACAAGAGTTTTTTTAACAAATTGAACCAATGAGTTTCTGAAAGTTATGTTTTATCTTTCATAACTGGGTTCAAAGACAGGGTTTCTTTATATTTTCAACGTCATTATAGTTTGGAGGTATCAATCAATCTTTGTTTATAAAGTACTCTTTAAATACAATTTAGATTTAAACAAAAAAAAGCAAGGTAAATTAGATTATTTCCCCATCCACTTCCCAAAACCACATGAACACGAGTGTCCCATTTATAAACAGACCTCAGAAGTAAAAAGCATAAAAGATTATCAGGTGCCTTGAAGGTGTAATACGTTCATTTTATATCATTATACTGCGCACCAGACCTTCAAACATTTAAAGTATCCAAACAAAATGTGTGTTTTCTGCATTAAATAACTTGGATTATTCCGATTCTGATTGAAGATGCGAGCCAATATAAAAAACTCACTAAAGGATCACAGGATGTTTAGAATTAGAGGTAAATCTATGATTTGAAAGCATGGGATCTGACTCTGAGTGAGGAACTGTACTTGAAGCTGCTGAACAGGCTGCTTTTGTTTCATTCAGAAGCAGACCTTCCACCAGGTTTTTTGTTTTGTTTTGCTATATACAAACTCTGATTAGCTAGTTCAGTGGTCCACCTGACCTTAGAATTCAGCCACCAGCTCTGTGCCCTAGTTTGGCGAGGTCAAGAATAAAAACGGTTGTGTTTTATGTTTGCTCGGCAAAGTGTCATTGTGTCAGAGACTTGAAAGATTGAAGACAGTTTTGAGAAAACCTTATCAGGGTCCTTTACCAGGAAATCAGATTTCTGAAGCAAGCCTTTTTATTGTTCTTTTTTTATTCCCAGATATAAGTGTAATGTACGGTTCTTAGGACCCAAAAACACCCGGAGGCAAACGGT